>JAYKKI010000070.1:0-292500 GCA_039881145.1 Druceiella hillmani
AGACTCTAAGGGATCATCTACGAGCGATGAAAGTTATATAGTGGTAAATACCACAAATTGTTAAATCGATAAGTAAATTCTCACTATTACGCATATTCGCGTTACAAAAATAAGACGAACAGTTAGAACGATCGTCAAATATGTAATGGGACTCATTAATAATATCTCTTTTTACATTATAAACTTTTTCAATACACGGCATATTTTAATTATTCTAATGTTCCACGGACGAATCTACACCCCAGCGCAATCTCAAGTAATTATCTTTGATAAGATTCCGTGCTCTCAGTAAATTGACTGAGTTTGATGCAATTGCTAAGAAAGATCTACCAGACCACTTTCTGCAAAAGATTTTCCAATCGCAATAACAGCTGCCTTCATTAAAGGAACAGTATAATTTAGTTAAAGGAACAGTATAATTTTTAAAACAAGTATGTGATGGAGATTCAATGCCTTTATTGGACGACCGAGAACAAGTGTGACTTTACTTATTCTTCAATCTTATATAATTAAATGTTACTGGCGAGACCTATAACTGTTACTGCACCAGCAACAGTTATAGTATAATTTGTGTGATATGATTGTTTAAACCAATAACTATTCGCATCATCAATAGTTCGTTGTTACATTGATCAATGGTATTTACACCGTCAATGGATTTGCATATTCTGTTTGTTCTCATGCCACCCCAAACATGCAATGCTATGCTGCTTGTTCCCACCATTTTAAATGATATCATGACTAGAGTTATACAATCGTAGAGACATGGGTGGGAATATTAACATGATGTAAAACTATATTTAAATATGTAAACTACCAATACACACTATACCAGTGTGTATTGGTAGTTTACATATTATCACACTATACTACTGCCTATACCAGCAACAGCTTCTTGGTTTATACCCATTGTCATCTGACATTCCCGTGTTCCTCTAGTTTAAAGTTCCCAGCACACAAATCGCAAATAAGTGTAAAATTTTAATATAAGCTTACTGTTTTGTCCCTTGCAATACCTATGTGGGATATAAGACAATCGAAAAGAGAACTATGTCTGCTAATACAAATTTATGACAAACAAAATAAGAGTAAGGATTTAATAGACCAAAAAAATAACTTCTCGAACACTTCTACGTTTGCTGAGACGCTCGTTTCTTTCGTCCCTGCCCGTAATGCATATACTTTGGCACTAAACAATTTAGGATAATTTAAGTCCGATTATTTAGGAATCAGACTGTCGTAAATTAATATATTCTAAAATACAAATATATCCTAGAATAAAAAATATGTGTATTTGATATATCGTGACAATACCTATTTTTCTTTGGGTTTCATCTATTCCTTGCCCATACGTGCGACTGCAAGAGCCACGTCATTTTAAACTTAAGGATCTATAAACAAAACAAAGTGAATAATCATTTATTTCCTAATAAAACAGTCCTTTTTTCAGAGAAAAACAGGACTGCGTCATGACGTTTCATTCGTTTGTATATATTTGAAATTAATAAATTAATAAAATAAGATGGAGAAGTAATTAACCTGAGTCTCAAAAGAATGACTGCGGCTACAAAGCTACGATAAAAATATTTTAAAACTGTAACACGTACACATATTTACAGAAAAACCTATCAAGCAAGAGTAAAACTTACACTACGAGGATTTTGTACATGGATTTTCTACACATAAGCAGTTACAAACACTTAAGAGCGCATAGTATTTCTATTAAACTATTTACATATATTTATTTTTCGTAACGTATATACTTTTATATTACCTAATCCCGTAAAAATATCATGTATATCTTTAAAAATTGTAAGATCTAAGATACATTTATAGTTTTTCTGTAATCTACTTGTCAATATTACCGGCGCTGTTTTATTTTCATTATTTTTCCGTCCAATCGTTTGGATTTAAGAGGGGGATACTAGTTTTCGCATATTTGTTTTAAATATATTGTCAAACATAGAATTAAATATTAATAAAAAAATTATATATTCCTAACGTAAATATCTTACTACGTTTTTTATAGGCATAAAAACATGGTATACTTTAAACAATTATGACAACTGGAATTAACGCTATAGTTTTTTTATAATATTTACGTGGGTTTCTAAAAAGCCATATTTTGAAAATTTTAGGTACAGTAATTTTAGAATTAGAAGGAGGGGGTATACTTTTTGCAATCTTTAGCATGTTATAACAAATATTTTAAACGATATCTTATACAAAATATATCATCTAAGAAAGTGCCGAGTAATTTGACTTTCCTCAAGGAAATTTACATATAAATGTTTTCGAGTGCAAGCTATTGAAATACATGCGGGATACATATTTTACTTTAAGCCAAATTTTAAGTTTCTACATCAAGCGGTTTCTGAGAATAATGGACATATGGAGAGACTGCCAGACGCGTGAATAATGTTATAAAGGTTTAGTATGTCCTTTTGAGTTAAAGAACCCAAAAAAGTAATAAAGAATAACTTACAAACTTGCCAATTGTGCATTTTTTTCTAGCTACATTCAACCGCTTTCTTAAATATTCAGTTTGACGTGACATCTAAAATAAATAGAAAAATTTTACAAGCAAGCTCTGAATATTATTAATTACGTCCGATAACGCAGTTAAGCAAACACGTATATATATGTTTGTATATATATATATAATATATATATATATACATATATATATATATATATATATATATATATCTATTTATATTTATATATATATATATATATATATATATATGTGTGTGTATGTGTATGTGGTGTATTAGTCTCTTACATAAGCACAATTAAATGTTATACATAAAATTTAAAGTAATGCATAAAATATTTCACAATGAAATATACACCTAAATTGCTATCTACCGCATTTTTATTCAATTAACTGAAAAATCGTTTCAAATAAAAAATAAATGGACATAAATTGCTAGGATAGAAATTTAATTATTTTTATAGGAAATTATTTTAATAATATCGTTGAGTTAATTCTAAATTTAACATAACCTAATGGTAATATCAAATTTTAATATACACGTATTTAGGTAAATTGCCACGGTGATGAGGTGTCCGAAAAATAAATTCAAAAACTATGCAGACTTTTAGATAAATTTAATGGTTATTCATGATTACTTAATCCTATGTGAAGCCTTGAATTTGAGTTTTAATTATCCTTCAAATCTAATTTATAATGGTTAGGGATGGCCAACTATGTAACTGTACAAAATACAGCGCGTAAACTACATTCGTTTAGTAGTCATGCAGTCTCTGGTATATATTTATTTATTTCATTCCTAATATCCAACGTAATAAATAAAATTTAAAGAACACTAAAATTTGACTTTATTGTATTGAGATTGCTAAAAGATCGTAAAAAAATTATTTAATTCGGCAAACATGTATCTTTCTAAAACAAATCAAGCAAATTTTTTCATTCTAAATATCATTAAAAGTATCCACGATTGCTTACATTACATTTACAGACTATTACAATTTTGCAACTCTATATTTGAACTGTATATTCAAACAGGTGATAGTAATTATTTAGTGAAATATAATTAAAACGTTAAACGATCATAAACTTAAGAGGCTGCATGCCTTTGTACTATTTTTGTAAAGCTTAACGCATTACCGTAATGCTATCTAGTGTGGAGAGACCTAACTGCCCCGTAGAACAAAAATACAACGGCACCCAATGTGGTGTTACGCAAGTTTCGTACATTTATATAGGTATTATTTGCTAACTTTTTTCTGAATTATCACTTCCGCTCATTACAGAGACTTCGAGACTGTTTTCATTAGAGTTACTCAGAGATGCTAGAGTAAATTTTTTCCTTTTACTTTTTTTTAAAGGTTGTTTAAGGACAATTAATTGCTGGTTCTTTGAGAAATTAATACATCTGACTGAACACTTAAAGAAAATTAGCTCGTTGAGACTTTTCATATCATGTAAATAAATAACAATATAATAGTAAAGAATAGCTTTTAAATGAAAATAAACAAAGGTGCTTCATTTCTTTAATTATCTTAGGTTCTGACAAATTTGAAGAATGGCATGCCATACAAAATCTATTTGAAAAAATATTAAACTTCTCTGATTGCCCTACTGTTTGATAGGGAGAATATTGATATAACGTGTCGAAGAATAGCACTTCACAACTATATCTATAAAAAATGTTAAGGGATTACCCTATTTAGAAGAGTCTATCTAATTATTCCTTCCAATGCATTGATATTGAATATAGTATAAGATATTCAGACAATTACGTTTTTCGCGCTTCTACCATCATTAAGAATATTATCTTCTATACTGAGAAAAATTGGCCCAAAAGGCACGCGTTTTCACTTCGTAAAACATTGTTGAACCCGGCAATTTATAGCAACTTTCACTAAAATAATTGATTTTCAGTTATCAATTGCGAAGAGCGTGACAAGTCAGTAAAAGTGATATCCAAATTACAGTTTTTATAATTCATGTCTTTTAAAGGCCAGTTGATCAGCAAGTGATAGTTATAGAAATCCTTGCAAAACTATAAAATATGCTTTATAAACTGCGTACGGCTGCCATGAAATGCTATTTTCGGACGAATGAAGAGGACTTAAATACAATAAAATTTACCCAGGCAAGGGGCCTGTAAACGTCCATAGATGAATTGGTTTTGCTTAATTAAAGTATCTTGGATTCATTGATACGTTCAGATACCGTGCCACTTTTCAATAATTTGTCCACTTTTTTTCATAAATGTTCTTTAAAGATGAAGAAGATGAATTTTGTCGAATCCTAAATGAAGTAATTTTTACGTTCTAATTTGCCACAGATTTATCGTTTTTATTATTCCATATTCCATATTTCCTATAAACATTAAAAAAAATCGACATCACATTAGCCTTAACCAATCCAACCCGCTACCGTAGCCAATCCAACCCTCTTTTTCTTCCGGTCGACTATAATGCCAAAGAATTTATGAAAGAAAACATAAAGAGAAAAAACCATGAAAACAATCTATGTATTGCAAATTATTAAAATTAAATTCAACCGATAGCCTATAACGTAAAAGAGTGAGTAATGATATGAAATATTAAACAAGACGACGGCTGCGATACGGCGACTGAATCATGGATATCGTACACACACGTTTCCGTGACTAAAATTGTGCAAGCTTAAATTTGAAGCCGCTATTTCAAATATATATATTCGATGTACTAGCTCCGATTATTTTACAACATAAACGAATGCTCGTTACTATTGAAGTAGTAGCAACGATAATCGTCCCTTCTGTAAATATAATATAAGCTTTAAGACACTTTTATTATGGTTGACATGATAACTTAATTATTATATTTAAATTAGCTTAAAGATTCAGGTTTTCCTGCAGACTTATATTTAAATATCTGTAAAATTTTATTGCGTTTTAACCGACGTGTTTCATAATATTTGGCTTAAAAATTTAGGGTTTAACTAATTCCAGGTTACAGTTTCTACCGTTGCTAAAAACAGCAACAATAGAATGAGTTTACATATTTCCGGTACAATAATTATATTGTAAGTCGTGAATTGAATGTTTCTATATCGTGAAATATTATTTATAATTTATCCAAAATTTAAAATTACTCACGTTTATGTCTTTTTATTACAAAATTATATAACAGTTTTTAAATTGAGTTTACTAATATTTGTAAAGTAAACAAATTTTAAAAAACATGAAACACATAAGAGTACTAAGATAAAATTCGACAATTTGTGTGCAAATATGGTCTCAAAAGGCATCACTAGATGTAACGCGTACACTTTTGCAATGGAAATACTGATTATTGCATTTTATAAGTTTTGTATTGATAAAAGGATCTTTATTATTTTATTGTTTTTCTTATCCCGATTTAATTTTTCTCCACTATTATATTTAAAAATCAAATTAACTTTCTTTCGTTAAGAATTTTACAACCGAATTATAAAACTGTTATCATATTATAACTTATTTTTAATCGCTAACTTTTATAGATTTAAAATCAATTTTCATTGAAGAAAATCATGAAAGCATCTAAATTAAAATTTAAACAACTATTACCTTATTCAGGTATAATAAACTTTTAAATACATTCAGGTATAAACATTTTTTTCAAAATATCATTACAAATATGTGAAGCATATTCAAAATTTTATGTTTCGAACCAAGATCTTTTTTAAGTTCAATGTTTTATTTTTGCCGAATCTATTTTCGGGATGGCAAACTTTACTGTTCGGTAATTTTATTTAAATCGATTAAAGTTTAAAGACCATTCTACACAAATTGACAACTAAACTCCAATTTGAGTATAAATGAAACCTAAATTCACCTATTTTGAGGGACAACGACGGAAATACTTTTCCATTCCAATTACGGTTACCGTCTAATAAAAGAAAATCGATTAGACCCTACCGGTTTCACTTTGAGATTTATACGGATGGGACCAAACGATTCGAATAACGAACGCTTTGAAACCGATATGTAGAATTGTTTTTTGTTGTGATATTTTACAAACGAGAGTGAATAACATTATTACGTCTTGGTGGATATCTATATAATACGACATTCACATTTCCAACATTCAAATTTCTGTTTGTACCTAAACAAATTCTGAAACAGTCTAATAACTATAAGATATAAAGTATTTTGTTGTGTATGAATTATATTCAGATTAGGGATGTGTTTTGATATACTGTTACGGTTAATCTAATTAGTATCTTATTATTAAATGTAATGTTATGAATGTAATTATAAAACTAACCACTTTAGATTATTTGTATAATTAGTATTGTTTAGTTATAAAGACATTCATTGATGATTAGATTCTCAAACTCCGTCCCTTCCTCTTTCCAATAAACTAGCGTCATGCCAGGCGTTCGGCATATTATCACACTGAATGTACCGTGCGAATAACTCGCTAGCCGCACGGAAGTTAATTTGTAACTTTTTCCAAAGTCAATATGGTTTCAAAATGTTACTCGAAGGTGTATTTACATCTTCGACGAAAAACATTATTATTTCTGGAAAATGTATTATAAATTATGTGTAGTATAATTATTTTCAGTTTAATTATGACATTTTTAAAAATATTGTGTATATATATATATATATATGTATATATAAATATATATATATATATATATATATATATATATATATATATATATATATATATACGTGCGTGTATGTTTAAATACAGACATGATTATTTAAATAATTAAAGTCAGTAAATGATTATGTCCACGAATCTATAGCATAGTGGACTCACTTGTGAAATGTTATTACTATTTCTTTTAGATGTCCCGTCAAGTTGAATATTCTGCAAGTTTAAGCGTTTTCAGAATAAATGCAAAATAGACATAATTATAAGTTATATATTTTTTATTTCCTTTTTATATTTTTTATATAAATGTTATAATTTTAATTTTAAATTGTCATATCAGTTAGATGAGATTTCTCGGGTTGGAAACTGGCCTATGTCTTTTACTGGCCCGCTAACTATCTTTGTACAGAAAATCACATCGATCTGTTGCTCCATTACGATGTGAAAGGAGGATATATAGCACACTTTGCCAATTGGAATATTTGTTTGGATTGTTATATTAGTTAGTATGAGATGTCCTGGATTAAGAAGTAGCCTATATCATTTCTTGATCTACCAGCAAGCAGCATGTAAAAAATTACGTTGATATGTTGCTTTATTACGACAAGAAAGGAAAAGGAACAAACACCTTTCAGAATTTTTAATATTTGTTGGGATTATACTATTAGTTAGGGTGAAATTTCCTCGTTTAGAAAGCTGTTTATGTCATTTCCTGGCCCGCCAACTATCTTTGTGCAGAAAATCAGGTTGATCCGTTTTTCCATAGTGAAAGAAAAAAAACAAACACGCTTTCGAATTTTTAATATTTGCTGAGATTGTTATATTATTTAAGATGAGGTTTTCGTGAGTTTAAAAGTAAAACCTTTTTAGTTGAAAAGTATTCCATTTCCTCGCTAGCCAAATATTTACATGCAGAAAATTACGTCGATATATTGCTCCATTGCGACGTGAAAGAACGACAAGCAACCCCCCTTTGGAATGTGTAATGTATGTTGACATTATTTTATTAGGATGATATTTACTGTATTAAAAAGTAGTAATTTTATTTCCTGGTTCACTATCTGCGCACAAACAATTACATCGATCAGTTGCTCCAATACGACATGAAAGGAGAGCAAACAAACTTGCTCTCCTTGGCTCTAATTGGTGGGCGAGGAAATGGAATACTTTTCAACTAAAAAGGCTACGTTTCAACTCACGAAAACCTCATCGTAACTAATATAATAATCTCAGTAAATATTAAAAATATTTTTGAATTTTTGGGAATTATTCGGGAATGCTATATTAGGTAGAATGAGATTTTCCGAGTAGGGAATTAACCTATTTCATTTTCTGATCCGCCATCTAATTCGGTGCAGAAAGCCACGTCAATATATTGCTCCATTGCGACGTGAAACAAGGACAGAGGAACAAACTTTAGCATTTTTAAAATTAGTTGGGATTGTAATATTTGTTAGACTAAAATATTTTGGGTTGGAAAGTAGCATATATTATTTCCCGGTCCACCAACTATTTCTGTACAGGAAAACGTATTAATATGTTGCTCTATCGTGACGTGAAGAAAGGACAAACAAATATACTTCTAAATTTGTGAATTTTTGAATTGCTGTATTAGTTAGGATAAGATTTTTCAGATAAAAAAGCAATCTATATTATTTCCTGGTCCATCTCATATCACTGTGTGTAAAGTCACGTTGATCTGTTTCTGCATTGGGACGTGAAAGGAAAGACCAGCAAACGATATTTGAATTTTTGAAATTATTTGGGAATGTAGTATTAGTTAGTATAAGATTTTTTGGGTTGGTATTTTACCTTTGTTATTTCCTGGTCGCCCGACTATCTCTGATCAGTAAGTTACGTCAATCTTTTGCTCCATTGCGCCGTGAAAGAAAAAAAAACGAATACTTTTGAATTTTGAATTTTAGTTGGAATTTTTGTTTTAGTTTAGTTGGAATTGTTGTTAAAACGGTCGACTTTGGAAAAAAACCTGTATTATTTCCTAACCCGCTATTTCTCTCTATGTAGAAAAGCACGTTGATCTATAGCTCCATTGCAGACTATCGTATTTTTAAAATTAGTTGGGGTTATATTATTAGTGAGAATAACAATTCTTAAACCTGAAATTATGAATATCTTTTATAAAATAAAACCACGTCGATCTGTTGCTCCATTACAGACTATCGCATTTTTAATATTAATTGGTATTATAAAATTAGTTAGTGTATCTCGTTTACGAGTCCACTAACTATCTTCGTGCAGAAAATCACGTCGGTCTGTTACTTTATTACGATGTGAGAGAAGAACAAACAAACAGACTTTTGAATTTTTAATATAATTTATATAAAAGAACAAAATGAAATGGAAAAGAATATAATAAGCGAAAAGGGTGGCCTAAAAAGTTTGTGGATACAAACATAAATGGTTAATTAAAAAAGAAACAAATCCAAAACATAAAAAATTTAGCAAGGAAAACGTAAAAAAATATAAATGCAAAACACAATTTGATATACAAAAAAATCAAACTAAAATATCCAAAAATTTAAAAATAAAAACACGAATAGATAATTAAAAATGTAGAAACTCATGACATCCAAAATTTATCAACCAAAAAGGATTACTGCCTATTAAACAAAATTAGCAAACAGAATGGGTCACATAAAAACAGTTTATAGATACAAACGGTAATGTTTGATTAAAAAAAGTCAATCTCAGAATATAAAAAACATAAAAAAAATATATGTACAGACACGAATTTATAATTAAAAAGAACAAACTCCAGGTTTGTTCCAAAATCTAGTGTGCAAAAAGGATTACGCAGAAAAATAAAAATACAATCACGAACTGATATACAAAAGAAGACTACTTAAGGTATACACAAATTAAATAGGCAAAATGCATCACGTCAGGGTTATAAATACAAACACGGTATTGGTATAGGATTGATAAATAAGAAAACTTAAAACAACCAAAAATATAGTACACAGAAAGATTATGTAAAATAATATAGTTAATTAAAAAAATTTACGTAAGACATTCAAAACTAAGCTACTTGCTCGAATTCAGCGAAGGATTATGAAAAAAACATCCAAAGTTTTAATTAAGTAAAAAGTATCACGTGGAAGAAATTGATAAACAAAAACACGAATCAATAATAAAAAAAGAAAAACCCAAAATATTCCAAAGTGACTAAGCAAAAAGTATTGAAAAAAGATGAATTAGTGAAAGAAAAAAGATTAAAACATACTCCCGCGGAAACAAATGTATGAAAATGTTTAAATCGATTTTTATTATTATTAAATAAGGGCGAGCCGCAATATGTTTTCTGAAAAACACAACGTATTTCAAAACATATATGGCTTTAATATATAATGCATATTTTTCCATGTTCTATCATTAAATGTCAAAATATCATTGGCACTAACTAAACTTATTCCTACGATATTGAAACACAGATCCAAATTTAAGATTATAATTAATTTAATTATATCACTTTTTATTTTTATTGCTTTTTGAGTGGGTGGGAATATATGCCACATAGATCCGACTAGCACCGCGTCTCAGCGCACACTGTCGGCTTGTATGCGAGTAAAAGAGAAGCAACAGTCATCGCCAAAACGCGTCTTGGTGTTCGAGAGAAATTATATGTTTTATTTTGAAATTGAATTTCTATGTACTGTATTAAAAATTAAAATCATATTTTAAATAAGGTATGAACAGTCTGTCTTGTTAATTCTATTGATAAAATGTTATAAATAACGGAATAAATTTATTTCAAAATTCATGTTACGAGATGTTTTTGGTTTTTTTCTGCTATAAAACATATTTCAGTCATGTTTTGGAAACAACTAGGATTTTAGAAATATTATCAAGAATAACATATATATTTTTTATAACCATAAATGTGTAGATTTTGCTAAATAAATTTTGAATTAGCTCAATCTGGTGTTGACTTATCAATTTCGACTTAAATTTTACCTTTGTGACGGTAGAGGAGTTTACGTCATTACAGTATGTATTTTATATAGATTATTTATTTATGTTTTACTATCTTCTTAGGTCAGTCAAATTATATTATATATCGAATTTATCTCTATACATAAAAATTTATATAGCTGAAAATATTTTTTTTATATTTAGTAAATGGACAATTCCAAAAACCAGGGCGCTTATGGTTGAATCGCTGATAAAAAATATTATTACAAATTGAAATTGTCTTTTCAACGACGCAAAGTAATTTAGAATTAAACTTGAAGCCGTAAAACTACCAGCAATGTAATGTCCAGTACGGTGGATAGATTTGATGTATAAAACAATTTCGTTTAACCAGTAATTGTATTTATTACGTACATATTTTTGTTTTCCAAGTTTCCTTTAAAAACAGCTTGTCAAGTAGGCAACTCACACTGCGACGGTTTCATTCGCTTTTGGACACTTATAAACATTTAAAACTGCGTAATAGTTCTATTACAATATTTACAAAATATTTTTTTGTTATCCTAAAGCATTACTCACTATATCTCTTACAGATAATAAGCGTGGTATATATTTCGATAACTGAACATGTAAATATACAGTTATATAATTGTGAATATGGAAAACGTAGTAAAGGTAATTGCCTACTATATTTCGTAGGCGTAAAAGCACCAAACAAAAGCAAAGTAGAAGTGGTATGTTTACAGATTATTGTAAAAAGACGTATTGCCAATTTGGGGGAAATTAATTTTAAACGCGCCTATAATAATGCGGCGCATGCCTCCACCTCCGCTCCATAGAATAGATATGGTACAGAACGGAAACGATCCACACTAGTCCATATAAAAAAAGAGTCGCACTTTTTCATACTTACCGAAACCCTGTCAAAGTAACTCCCACTTTCCCTCGCCTCACCCTTCCTGACCAAAGATTTGTGTAATTATTATTATTGCCCATAGATGGCTTAATCTCTTACTCTGTAATTACTATTAATATCCATAGATGGAGTAATTTTGATTCATAAATTTATTAAAATTATAAAAATATTTCACAAAAGACAAATATGAAAGAAACATTACTATGCAATTTAATATATTTTAAATATCATTACTACAAAAATACAATTCAAGAAAATTTAAATAAAATCGAAAATACAATTGTAAATAGCATCAGGCGTCTCCAAGTAGTACTCTTGAATCAACTAGTAAAAATTGCATAAGTGAAATTGGGCAACTCATCAACATCTGAAAACAAGCAAAAACATACACAAAGCAGACATAATTCTAGCGATGTATGTCTTCCTTTAATTATAATAAAAGTCGTATTCATGACATGTGTTATTTCAAAATTATACATTTGTAATTGATGTTTATATGACATATTCAGTTGTGCAAGCAAAAATGAGTGCATAAGGATATTATGGTATTATCACATAAATGAGCTTAAACATTTTCCTACAGAAGCCGCTAAATACTGATTCGGTTTGGCTTTACTGTATAGTAATTTCTTGGGCTGGGAAGTTTTAAAGTTTTCATTAATAAAGTGTCTTCTGCAGATTCTATATTTACGTCTGAGGAGGTCATTCCGATTAACTGTCCAATTCTCCCTGCCACACGATTTCAGCCACGCATTTTCCCTGCAAAAAAACAAAACATTAAGTTAGGTATAATCATTTCAATAAATCCGCCTTTTTCTTTCTTTCTATTGGAGAAAATTTACAACAAATAACGTTTGATTAAATATAAATACTGCTCACAACGTTATTTAGTATAAAATTAAATTTGAAAAACGAATTTACTACCAGGGAATAAACCCAACAATGTCTGAAGTAATTTCACGGAGTTTTCTGACAAAAAAACTTCGTCACGAAACTGTCATTTGTGTGGAAATATTTTTAAAATCCATTTTTTTAAATTATGTCTTAATCGGCGCCTATAACTAACTAATACATCATTTAGTGCAAGTTTTCTTTTAAACAAAACAGTAAAAATTCGTTTTAACAAGAACTTTGCAACTCTTCGAATTAAACTTTAACAATAAACAACTGTAACATAGCAAGTCACCAATTGTTTTGCGCCGTTAGTGCATAAAATTTATATTAATTTTTGAAATGTTATATAATAAGCAATAATTGATAACACTTATCTTTTTTTTACTTAGCTTTCGTTACGAGCTTTCGTCCTTTGTCCTATGTAAGAATTACACCCCAGTACAATACACGCCATTACAAAATAAAACAAAGATCTTAATATTTAATAAAACCAAATAATAAAGATCTTAACATTAACAAAACAATAGCTATAACACACTTTTTACTTAATTAATATACAAAACTTATAATATCAAATAAGTGTAATATGTTTTTGCGCAGTAAAGATCTGTCAGCCGTTTCAAACAGACTCAGTGTTGACTGGTTTCTGCCTGTGGTTTCTAGAGTATTCGTAGCGTCTCTTGCATGGTGACACATAGCTGTCGCTGTACACATTTGAAATTTGCCACCAACTTCCGTAAGAGAGGCTGTCACCAAATCGAGGACCTGCTTGACCACCCCCTACTCCGATCATAATCACCACAGAGGTGTGAAATTCGTTCTCGTTCCCACACGCTTTAGTTTATATTTTTATTTCGTTTGCAATATATATTAGTTTTCTAATAGAAAACAATGCAATAAAATATTTTCATCGATATGACATGATTTCAAGTTTTGATTATAATTTTTTGTTATTTTTACATATCGCATATATGTTACATATATTTTAGACCGAAATTAATAAATTAAGGTATTATTTTATTCTGTCTTAGGATATTTATAGAAAACTTATGAGTCGTTTATTTTCATTTCATTATTACACAATAGCATCTTTTTGTAAATTAAACCACTTTATAGTGTGAATCTTTTATCTCATTTGAAGGGAAGTATCTAAATATATTCACGTTATCAATATTTATGCGATAATGAAATCAAGTGTTCTGCACTAGTATTGCATACGGCATGTTGTACTAGGTAACATGTCGTCAATAACGTTTTTTTTAAATTCAACAAAATTTATTTAAATAAACTTATCGAGTTTAGAACATTTCGCAAACGGTTACTTTTGGTGGCTTTTATTTTTGTCTATATAAAATATTATTATGGCACAAACGTTATTGCGTCCTAATGAACAATGAACAACGGAGCACTTATCACTTATCGCATTTAGTCTATGACTAAAGTATATGTCATTTGTGCGGGGAACAATTTGTGATACGTGGATCATACATGTAGCATGTATGCTGCGTAGACCAGAGAAAATTTGAAATTTATTATTTTGTATATTATTCAATATACATTTCAAGATATAATAACAAAAATTAGAAAAAAAATATTTTTGATAACTTTATAATTAACTCTTTCAAACGGTATTTATGTATGAAAATAATAGAAAAAATCCCTTTAATTAATATGCCCTTTAATACTTTTAATCAAATATTATCGAGTTTTAGTTATTAAGCTAATATGTGGTGTACAAACGACAGGCACTTGAGTAATATTATCAGAGTAAAAGAGTAATCGTATTTAAATTCCTGTCCCATGAAATTCTCGGAATCAAAACTTTTATGCATTTATTAAATTTGTTTAGTATAATGTTTAGAAACAGGGTTTTCCTTATACTTACGTATATATCTTTCAATTATTTTCCCGAAAAATCAAATTTTACCGAAAATTACTAAAATGTTTAATCTATTTTATGAAATGAAAAAAATAAAGCGTCACATATTTAAAAGAATCAAATTATTAACCAATTTCAGCGTTAAACCAAGAGTTTGAAAAAAATGGTAATTTGTACATTAGAGATAAATGTAGCTCAAGATTCCAAATACTTATATATTTATATAATGTATTTATATTTATGTATGAAAATAATAGAAAAAATCCCTTTAATTAATATGCCATTTAATACTTTTAATCAAATATTATCGAGTTTTAGTTATTAAGCTAATATGTGGTGTACAAACGACAGGCACTTGAGTAATATTATCAGAGTAAAAGAGTAATCGTATTTAAATTCCTGTCCCATGAAATTCTCGGAATCAAAGCTTTTATGCATTTATTAAATTTTTTTAGTATAATGTTTAGAAACAGGGTTTTCCTTATAGTTACGTATATATCTTTCAATTATTTTCCCGAAAAATCAAATTTTACCGAAAATTACTAAAATGTTTAATCTATTTTATGAAATGAAAAAAATAAAGCGTCACATATTTAAAAGAATCAAATTATTAACCAATTTCAGCGTCAAACCAAGAGTTTGAAAAAAATGGTAATTTGTACATTAGAGATAAATGTAGCTCAAGATTCCAAATACTGCTAATTTACTGGCGTACTTTACTTGCTAATTTACACACAATATTTTTGAAATCCGTAGTGTTTATCATTGTTCGTTTTGGAGAGTTCGCAAGGGTCATCTAAAATATTTTTTTATCTTGACAATCTTTTATACTAGTCTCAAATAAATTTATATATATATATATATATATATATATATATATATATATATATATAGATATATATATATATATACACATATGTAAATTTATGTATTTATCGTATCATGAGAATTTTAGAAAATTTGATGCATTATGCCCAAGTTCTTTATTTTATTTCACCTCTATCTGAATTAACTTTTTGACTCTAGAGCTGCTTAATGAATGACCTTTATTTTTTCTAATTAACTATAACAATTCAACAAAATCATTAATAATCATCCTGTAAGTAATCATTCTGGCAAATTTTATTTTGGCCAAATGTTTTTCGCTTATGTAACAAATTTTAAAATAAGTGTCATTTTTGGTGAATCGGCCCAGTTTTTTTTATTTGGATTACCGATAAGAACCTTTAAACAATACAGAACAAAATGGATAACGGAAGAAAATGTGAAAAATTTATATCAAATAATGGGCGAAAACCATGGAAATGCGAACATCTCTTGAATGAAGAAATCAAAGCTTCCACGGTGGTCAACAAAAATATATTTTTTATCACTTCTCTATGTGAAATACAAAATTCTTTACTTCTTACTGTCTTTTTTTTTATCATTTATGTGCAAATAGACCTACGAAGAGCAAAATAGAAGTGAAGAAAATTTTTTCGTTCACCACTAAATTCGCCTCCTCTTTAACCTATCAACTTGATACTTAAATACATTATTATGGACGGTTTTTCAGTAAGTCAACTATGTACTATCAAGACAGTCATACTGATCTGATGGTTAAAAATTATATATATTTTTTTAATGTGTTGCATACGCATAACCATACATATGGCATTTAATTATACCGAATGGATTACATCTGATTTTACAGGTGAATTCATCATATATTTTTAAAAAATATGTACAGAAGCGATAAAATTGTTAGACCGCATATGGTGATACAATAAAATAAGGAGAAAGAAACTAGCCAATTGCGTGTCGGAACACGTGTATTTTAGGATCTTGCATTTGTCTATATATCATGAAATTGTTGGCACTATTTACACTAAATTGTTTAAAGCCGACCATTGAAAGTTCTACTCAAAATATGATAGGTAAAATTTTTATGTCCTCTTGTATTAAAATATTTTTCAAAATTTACAGGCAGTTAAACATTGCGTGTTACTTTCATGCTTATAATTTTGCAAGCGGGATTCAACCAATGACGAATAAGACTGAAACTGTCGGCAATTTGCGTATTCATAACTCTAATTAGTCATCATTTGTAGCTAATCGATTCTCGAAGCGAAAAAATATCAAAACTAAAGAAGTAGAAAAAATATCAAATCTGATCTCATTTCTTAAAATATTGTCTAATATTTATTGTCATGGTACAGAAGAGAAATAAACGTTGCGGTAATTTATTACCCTTTTTTTTCTCTGATATTTTTAATTCATCAATTGTTCAATAATATTTCAATACATTTTTGACCCCGCAACTGAGCAAATGTTAATTTAAATAATTGACACAAAACTGATTTCCATAATCTACAATTGTGTCCCAAAGATACCCATGTGTTTAAAACGGATACGTACTTGTACATCACATTATTATTTCTGTATCAATATAACATATTTTTCTTTGGCAAGATGCAATACATTTCAAATATGTATTTTAAGTATGTATATTCCTAATTATAATGTTAATAACGTTAATATAGTGTATAACGTTAATTGTATCATAAAACTAAGTTAACCTTTTATTATCCACTTTAATGATTTCATAACCTTAACTCAATGAAGTGTTTTTTTAGCTGCGAAAGAAGATAAATAAGTGCTGTCGAGAATAATCACATGTTGTAGGCGTTTTACATTAAACTCGCATTTACTGCCTTTGTAAAATATGGTTTCACTTTTAGGAAGTTGTAATAATGGTACATCTGCAGCTATTATTTTAAGTTTAATATAAACTTGGAATTTCGTTACGTTGTTTCAAATACGCTATGTATTCCGAGAATAATTTAATGTTTTCTGGCGAACGTTGGTCATCCATATATTGTGTTACTATTAAATAGTTTAATAGTAGTCCAATATTGTAAATATTGGATATATATTCATATGCAGGATACGAATACATACATACACAAATACACACATATATATGTATTTATATACATTATCTTTTTATTACCTTTACACGTCTAAAGAAATGGTAAAAACGAAATGCTCATAAGTTATGTCTATTGTTCGTATGTCACAATATAATCGTTTTTTTATTATAAGACAGATTGTGGTAACATTTTACAGGAAAGGCAACAAAATATGTGAGTAATTTTACAAAAATATCTGAACTACGTGAATAAAAAATATTTTTACTTTTTGAAAGCCGGAGTCCACATACTTAACTTAGTAATGAAATGTTTTTTTCTCACAACCCTCAGCAGAGCATTGTGAGAAAAAAAAGAGGTGTTTTTAAATGCAATTTTCTTTTCCGACATTTCTTCCGCATGATCTGAATCACAAATTACATCGTTAGTCCCGTCACGACACTATACTCTGTGAAAAAATTCTGGGAAAATTAAGGCAGTAGAATTTAAAATAAACTTCGAATGGAAATAGCTTTGAATAAGATATGTTGTTTGGTTTATGAATTATTGGCTATTTCCCATATGACCCCAGCAATAATTTTTTTTTCACAGTGTCTTTGAGAAATACACACAAATAATTTTAATATTGTTTGATGCTCTGAAACCGAGTGTTGTGTGCGAGTCCGACTCGCCCTTGATCGGCTTTTTTTTGGTTACTCGTATTGAAATAAAATATGTATCTAATCTTCTCTACCTATTTATTAGTTCTTTCTACAATTTGACTTGCGTGATTTTTCAAAGCATCTTGTTATAGATCTCCATGATGTAGAAAAAATATACGCCATACGTCATTAGTTACGATAGAGGTATTTTAAGCAAACTATGATGAAAAGGCTCGAAGAATTTTACGAAGTTACGAAAAGTCATACTTCGTATAATTCTTTGATCAAACTAATTTTAATCCTATTATTTTTATCTTTTTTGTATTTGAGATTTTAAAATAAATATTCATTGAAAATAGACAACACATTTTTTAACTTATTGACAGTTCAAACCAAGATTTGCATTAAATTATGTTCGGCGTATATATTTTTAAAATAAAGTAGATTTTCTAACTACAAATGACATATTGTCAGTGAAATAAATCTCGAGTACCTAAAAAACTGAAGAAGCAACTCCGGTAATCTGAATTTAGTCAAGAGACCAAATATTGCTGAAAATAAAGAGTATAGAAATAGTATTTTTCACAAAATTTTGCAATGATTTGCCAAATGTAGCCAAAAAACAATTATTGTTCTTTTAAAATGAAATTTTGTGAAGCTAAATTTATAAAATGGAATATAAGACTGTGAAAAAAGGGTTAATTTCCATGAAACCTTGAATGGAAATTATTAACACTGAATTTATTAAATTCATGAATTAATGGGAAACCGACATAGAGAATTTACCAATTACTAGAGCTAACATATTGGTATAGTTAAGAATTAAATATATCGGTAATTTTATTAAATGTGATCTAATGCTATTTGAATCATATACTAATCTTAATATCAAGGAATAACCCAAATGTAATGAAATGAAAATGGTGGAAAACGTATTTTTTCCATTCCCAACATAAAATCGCTAAAATATTTTAATTAAATAGTTTTAGACTTTCCTTTTATTAAAAATGCTTATTGTTGTTGAAAAAAAAAATATGTATATATATATATATATATATATATATATATATATACATACACACACACATACATATATATATATATATATATAAACGTTATTTAAGGTTTGTGTGTATATAAAAACTTCCAAAGTACGTTTCCAAACCTACATAAATTAAAATCTCGCAGTTTTCTATAACGCCTCAAATTGTTTATTCGTGTTAATTGAAATAATTTGAAATTTCTAATAATGCTGGTACTTAAATTTTTCAAATTTTGAGAATCACATTTAGAGTGTCACATTGCACATTGTATTTTGAAGGTTAAAATTTTAAAAATCGGGTTTAAAATGAAATACCAATTTAGTTTTAATGACACTCCATTCAACGGGGCGCGCAAGAGAAATATTCGGTTGTGGTTTTGTGGATAGGATAAAGTACACATTTTTTATTTAAATTTTATAGATAATAATTGATTTTCCCGTTAAATTTCATACACGTAGTTCTAAAATAGTGACAAACAACTGTTTATCAACAACGACAAAAAAACTCAAGATATTTTGACAAGATGAATTCAATGTCATTACGTCACGTCTTTCAAGAAGATTTATTCCTCTTAAAATTCAGAGCAAAAACGAGTTCCAACGTGAAGAGTAAGGAAATTAAAATATTTACTGCAGAATTTGAAAAGTGCAGCCACATGGCGAAGTCACAATTACAATTTGAAGGAAAAATTCACTTTTAAATATGAATTTTGCAATTTTCTTTTATGGTCTACGAAGTTTTATGAAGATTAGATTGTGTCTTTACATTTTTTTTCGAATAAATAAATATCACTTAAATCCTGAATTTTTTTTCTTCTTTATATATTTTTACAATTTATTAAAGCAATTCACATCTGTGTCTAATAAACATTGGTATTTCAAAATTATTTAAAAAATAAATAAATAAACATGGAATAATACCTTTTTCCAACAATTAAGTATAGGGGTCCCATAATGAATCATGCGACCTTTGTAAACCTTTGTTGTTATGGATATAACGACATCCATGTGCCCGTCCGTTGGGCTGACCATGAATAAGGACCCAATTCTATAATTTCAAGCATATATTTTACAACTATATGCTTAAATTTTGCAGGGCATGCAGCTCTAGGTGGAGTTTTAAATAATTTTTTCAAGAACATGTTATTTATCTCCCGTACATATAACATAGTGACCGTTGAAGAAACCTTTCAAAATGAATTGACTAATAGGCTGCGCTTGTAATGTGTCAATATATATAAACGATATCTACACTCTATTATAATTTATAAAGCGTATGTTTCGAAAATTTACAAAAATATTGATGCGTTTAGTTATATCTTTGAGTTGAAGTTATTTGGTTTGACTCGTATCAATAATTTAAAGAAAAACCTCTTAAGAGTAACCTCTTGGTTCTGATAAAGAAAGATTTACATGAATTATTTTAGAAACAAATCCTGGCAGGTTCATTATTTTATTTTACTAATTACTAGAATTTTTAAACCATTTAAAAGTCATTCATTTAAGTTTGTTAAAATTTATCTACAATATACTTTTTTTGTGGCAAAATTTTCTGAATTTAAAGCGAATTTTTTTCCAATTTATTGATAGTATTTTATTAAGTTGTAAATGCTTGGCTAAAAGAAATAAATCGTCGATTTTAGGTATTTATTTTAATTATTAAAATATTTTTTTTAAATAAAGCAGAACATTTTGATAAGAGTGCTCCACAACTATTTCGTAACTGTGGTATTCATGTAAATTTTTTTTTGAAGACTCAATCATATTTTGGTCCGTAATTTTTGACACTATTTCCTTGATTATTTGATCTTTACTTGATTGTTCGTTTAGTCGTAGTAGATTTGTTGCAAATATTGAAAGTCTGCTCGATTATGGCACACACACTCCCCCATGTGATACGTAATGCCCAAAATTGGAAATGAATTACAGTTTTCCTTTTCCTTTTTATATAGTTTTTTTCAAATTCACGATCACAGGAGCAAAAAAAGACAAAATTTTGTTGAAAAAGAAGTTGAAACACCATATTAAAAAAAAGTTCGACTATGTGCTATAAAAGTGTAAAAAAAAGTTAGGCGAACTTGGAGATATAAATATTGTTTTTACTCGTTTCTATATTAATTTCAGGTTAACAAAATTGATAATTAAAAGAAAGACTTATTATGTCATAGCCTGTTATATTATAAAAAAGTTAATTACCATCGCTATCGTCATTATTTACTAGAAAAGTTCTTCCGTTGCAAAATTTTTGTAAAGTACATAAAATTATTATCGAATATATGGTAAGTAGTAGATCGTGGAAGTCTCTCAAGTACATATTTTATTGTGTGATTGTATTTATAACCATTTTAACAATAACGGCGAAATTAAAAATGTGTCAAAATAAATACGATGGATTTTGTTATTTATGAGAGGATTAAAGGCAGAAATTCGTTAAAATATTGTTCTTTTCCATTTCCAGGCGGGTCAACAATTCTTGACTTAATAGGTTTGCGACATGTATTCGACTCTCAATATATTAAATCACTCAATATTTAAATAACTAGTGCACGGAATATTTGTTATTTAATATTAAAATATGTCTTTTTATTCTTTTTACGATAAAATTTCAGGTACTAATAAAGATGAAAATTGAAATTAGCATATTTTATTCTCCCTGTCATTATTTTTTACATTCACTATATTGTAGTAATATTTCAAAACCATCCCCTTTTTTGTAAAATAATGTACGCTTTGTTTCTTTATAATGTGCATGTATAAATGTAGTCATGTGCTTAACTAAACAATACGAGTAAAGGAGAATAATATTCTAAACTTTAGGATCGTCCAAGTTTTTTTTTGTTTAATAACATACTACACAGAGACAAGTTTTTTTCAAGAAGTTGTATTATAATAATTTTTTAATGTGATTACTTTATAAAAATTGAGTTTCATTAATTATCATTTCTTTAATTCTGTATTTTTTTAGAAAATAGGTATTAAATACAAACAAATTATAAATTAATGTACTAACAATTTTTAATAAATTGAAATCTATTGTATAAGACCAGAAATCACTACTTGCGATGGAATGAAAACGAGATGATCACTTTTTTAACATAATCGGAACCTTCAATATTATTAGTTGAAAACTGATAAATATGATAATTGTTGACTATCGTTTAAACTAAAAAAACTACTAATAAAACGTTTCTCTTATTAAAGTTAATAATTATGCCAAACATAATAATTTTTTTATGGCAAAAAAGTGGCAAGTTAAAAACTTAAATTAATATGGGTATAAAAATTATGTCCTCATTATTATGTTGAAAATATACTAGTACCTATTTTAAAGACAACAAAAATTAAAACTGTGTGTATCACAAGATAAAAATTCTGTCATGTAATCAAACCGCAAAACTATTATAATTTATTTGATGACATTATCATTAGTGAATAAAAAAAACAGAACTAAGGGGAGAAATAAGAGCAACAAACTAACTTCTTTTGTCTAAAGGGGAGAGACGGTTTCATCTTACCATGGTTTGGTAAGATGGTTTCATCTTGTCAAGAGAGAATACTCTCTTGACTTAGCCGCCCCTCACTGGCACAAAGTACAAAGTGGACTCACCGTTGCAATTTTAGTTTACAGAGATAAGAAAATTCTCACTAACTGCATTTTCCTTTGGTGCCGGTACTTACGCTTTCACATGCGTGTTATTTTTATTTACCTTTCGGATAAGAATTATTTATTTCTTTAAGACGACACACCCATTATTACATGTATAGAATTTTTTAGTTCTTATTAGCTGGTACTCACCTTTGAAATCACTTCGTTAAATCAATGTGAAAAAATAGGTAATGTTAATATTTCACATTTATAACACGTAATTTTTTTTTATTTGTGAATATTATTTTATCAGTTTAATTCGTTACACTCCAAGTAAGCTCAGAAATATATTGTTATTAATTTTTACTGTGCCATGCCATCAAAATTTATTGATGTCTCTTGAATTATCTGATGCGTAGAATAAATAACTAAAATGTAAATAACAACCAAAAATAAATAAAAATAATTATCTAATGCCAAATTCTTTCTTTGCCTGAAAGTAGATAGTTCCAGAGAGGTAATATGTGCAATAAATAAGGTCAGGACCTAGCAATGGCCTCCTGAAATATCCTATGGAAATCTTCAACAAATACAAGACCAGTTTCGGAAAATTAATAGAAAATTTTGAATTAATTTGACATGTTTTCATAAGTATTTTAATTACAGATGTTGATCAGGGTCTATTGATGAAGCTGGAAGGTGGTGACAGAATTCCCTGAATATTAGGTAGATTCATCAATTTTGAGTTAACTTAATTTGTCTTAAAAAGTCTGTTGATCGCAAATTGTCACAAGGATATGACTATGGAGACAAAAGATGGTAAAAATAGTTACTCAATGGTGAAAAGTTATTCAAAATGTTTGCGATTGCCTTACCTTTCTTACCGAGTCATTTGGTTACAAGATTATTTGGTTACATTTGCCAAGGTCTGGTAATGGAGTCTAAAGGTAATAGTTTGGTAACAAGTATCAGTCCGTATCTTATAATGGTGCAAATTTTCAAATAGTTATGGACGTAGGCAAGAAAAAAATAAAAGTAAATAGTTAAGCTAAATATGTGCAGGAACATACAGTGGCATTTGTTTGTATATGTATGTGCATAGCTCCCTAATGCTTTGTAGTTTTCTTATCATAATTTTAACATTATTCTAAAATCATCTGACGCTGAATAGAAATATACAGTCTTGTCATACACAGTCTTTTTCAGTGATACTTTATTTTTATTTGACTATATTAAAGCCAAAATAAAATATTTTTAATTATGAAAGTATTCAGCTATGTAAATACGCATTCTTGTATGCAGGTACTGACAAAAGTATTTATGTTCATTGAATGCTATAAATGCCTGTTTGGACTTTAGTAAATGAGATATTTAATCGTCCAGGATTTCGTGATATTCTCGGTGACATAAGACGTCATAAGTACCTATCATAAGTACGTATATCATAAGTAAAAATCAAAAAGCGAAACTTTATACCAAACAACTTTTACAAATTTCCAATAATCGTTGAATAAGAAACGTACGGAAAAGTAAAAAATATTAAAAGTACCCATATTAATTAGACATAACTTTTCAAATATTATTATTATATATAATAAAATATTATTATGTTAATGTTCAATATAATTGTAAAATATTGCTACTTTCATACCTTTTTAAACTCCGTGCCTATTGATACTTTGGAAAGTGTACGTTAGATGCCAAAAATCTTAAGGAATTATCATAACAGAAGTGACTCGATGTATGAAAATCTTTTCGAGAAAGGTGTAGTTATCGATGCTGGACACTTATCCAGTTTTACTTTAAAACAATGTTTCTCGTTTTTAGGATCCTATACTACTACAAAACGGAAAAAAAGGAAATTGTATAACACCATTGACATATAAATCTATTTGCCCGCATGTCACGGCCAACTTTCTCAGAAACCATTTGACGTAGAAACTTGAAATTTGTTTATGAATAAAGCATGACCCGTATATATTACAAAAATATTTATATAATTTTTTTAGAATTAGCAAATAAATAATTAATATTAACAGAATTTTTTTCATTTTGTATTAAGAAATAAATATAAAAATATTATTTGAAAAAATTACGATCTTAAAACTATTTATTACAGAATTTTACGTAAAATAGTTTTAAAAATATTGCCGAAAATGTAGTTCGGAAACAATTTGACACAGAAACTTACTTTATGCCATATATCCTAATTTAAGAAACATTATCTAGAAATAATTTTTTTTTCTTAATTCATTTTGGAACTTCATTAAATAAATTTTGCGGTGATGGGAATCACGTGGAAATGTCACAAAGGCGCTGGACTTACAAAATTGTCTTGTTTTTTTTTTGTTGAATGATTCGTTGTTATTGCAGTATTACAACATTGTGCATGGGATTAAATATTTAAAAAAAATTAAATTTTTTTATGACCCGAAAATGCAAGCAATTCGCATCTATAGATAATTAAAGTAATTAATTTTACACGCGAAAATATTGAATAAACATTTCATTAAACTTTTAATCTACGTTGCAAATTTTCTAAACGATCAGAATGTCCAAACGTGCCTTTGCTTCATTTTGTGTATATATATGTATTGATATATGTATATATATATATATATATATATATATATATATATATATATATGTGTGTGTGTGTATATATATATATATATATATGTGTATATGATATGCTGATGAAATATGTTCAGATCGATTTAAAGTGGTTCCACTGGAAAATTACTGAAAAAAGGAATATTCTAACTTATTATTGCTGGAATTGAAGTTAATTTACTACTATTAGGTTTTTGTATCCATTTTGAAAAAAGATAAAGGTCTTAATATGTATATATAAATGTCTAAATATTGAAAGATATTATTATTTTTAAACTATTACAAATAACTATATTGTTTTTCAATGTATAAGCATGTTGTTTGGTATACTTTTTGCGGACATAAAACAAATAGTTAAATTATTCACAACTTTATAATTAACTGATAGCAATGAACTGAAATGATTTTGACTGAAACGCTTTGACGATCATCTTATAAAAGATACGGCATACCAATGAATATTTCTAGACGGTTTTGATTCCATTTTAATATACTTCTTTAAGTATAAATCAGTCGATGGGTATAAAATACCATCGCTATAAAATACAACCAACCAATATAAAAGAACAAGTATTAAAAATAAATATAAGATGCAGATAGGCCATACCAATGAATATTTCTAGACGGTTTTCTTAAAACATTTCTTCAAGGTACTCCAGTCTAACGAAATTTTGAAAGTAAATTATTTTTTATATTTTTACATAATAAATTTCAATAATATTGTTTTGCATTTCATTCTAAACTAAAAAAAATTTCTTATACAGACCGACAAATGTGTAATACGAAATTATATGTGTTCCATTTTTGTGAGTTGGCTACCTCATCTCAAAAATTGAACACAATATATGAACTATTCTTTGATCCCAAAAATTAAATATCGTTGGTAATAAACAATTTAGTAGATATAATAAGGGACACATTTGAAATATTATTTAAGGAACAAGAAATAGTTCTTACGATTTATCCTTTAATGCTAGTTTTCGATAAGGGTTTCGAACAGGGTTCAAAAAATTAAATTAACAATGATTCAAGTTAAATATACTGAAAGTTATAAAACAAGCAAAAGCGTACATGTGAAATGAATGTAATAAGTTATTCAAAGTATTAAAATAAATAATAATTAATCACCTCAAGCACACGCGTTTCACAGCTGAATTTAAATCACGCTTATTTCCGTCGTATTTCGTCTCTGAATACATTTCTGCTTTCCTTAGGATAACGCGAAATTTTCTCTCGAGTCGTAATCTGAATTCAGCGATTTATCTCGCAGCTTCATATCCATGGATCGTTTTATGTACGTCTCTATTTAGATTTTTATGTATGAATATTTGAACAAAGGAATTTGATATACGTGATGATAACAAATGTTTTAAAGAAAAGTGAACATTTTCGATTATATGAATTATAATCATTTCAATACCTCTTGTCTATATTTTTTTCATTAAAGCCTTATATTTATTTTGTTACCATAGATTACTTTACCTCATAGGTGGCACTAACTCTGACTCAAAAATGTATTTTTAGAGAAAATATATGTTGGTGGAAATAACAGAAATTTTACCTGGAACCAAATTAATACAATTAAAAAAATATTCTCAAGAGTTTTTTAATATGTCATCCGCGATCCTTGAAAGAGAATATATTTATGACGAGAAGAATAAAGAATCACCTTCTTAGTCATACAATAAGGTATGAAATATATCTAATAATACTTTTTAATTAAAAAAAAATATGTGGGCAGATTTTTATCTTTAAAATGCAGCAAAGTTAGTAAATTCCACCAAACCATTTAATTCAAACGATCATTTTGCATTAAAATTTATATTGATAATTAAATAGTGTGTTAATTGTTTAATAAACTACTTAGTACCAACGTTCTGTTTTTAGTACTTATATGCCAATTTGTTTTTAAATTGATAAAATATTTTCTATTTTCTAGCGTTAATACAACTTAGTTTAGAATTTAACAAAATATTATTTTTTTCTTTGATGAGTAACATACACAGCGTAGTGATTAAATTTTATCTTAAAAAATTAGCACAGTCTTTATTGACCTCGCATGAAAAGTGCTATTTCTTTATTTACGTACTTAAAGTACGTATACTATTTATAAGCCGTGGAATAATTATCATGAGGTTAATTTCTTATAGACAATCACAACACCGGTTCGGCTTCGCCCGACGAGCGGCCGGGAATCAAACCGGATGACCCCAACAGTGCGCCGCGCCGTCTAAAGCGTATGCTTTTTAAATAACCCGACAACCCATGGTCACGACAGTGTTATTTTATTAGTAATAGTTATGCTTAGTATATTATTATGTAAATAAAAGTGCAATTCTTTATTTTTCTCGTCAATGATTTATTGACTTTTAAGGGTAGATAACACGTTAAAAACTACCGCAGATATTTTTAAGTTTGCTATAGAAATTGAATTTGAATATTACGATTTCATTAGTGTAGTTCTAGATAAAGTTTCTATTATTCCGACTAACATACATATTCTCGAAAGAAAAAACTTTTTAATCATATTTAGTGCTACTTTAAATTAGAAAACGTACCCATCGTTACAAAACAAATATAACAACTATATGCTATACATGAAAAGGCGAGGTACCTGTATGATTTTAGTTGACGTAATAAAAGTTTTACTTTTCTCAAACAATTTGTTATCATCAAGTATGTGGAAGTCATGAGCCTTCATTAAGGTATTATTAGAAATACAGACGTATATAAAACGACCCATGGATATGGACCTGCGCCATAAATTGCTGAATTCAAAATAAGACTCGAGAGAAAATTTTGCCTTATCCTAAAGAAGGCCGAAGTACACCTATAGACGAACTACGACGGAAGTGAGCGTAATTGAAATTTAACTGTAACACGCGGCTCCTAGAGTTGATTAATATACTTTATTTTATGTAATTTTTTAGATTTAATTCACATCTATCATTTTGTTGCATTGAAAATAATCATTATTTGTTTAATTTTTGACATTAATTTTTTTCATAAAATCTGTTTGAAATACGTATCAGAAATTATTATTAAAGCGCGAAATGTAAAAACTGTTTATTTTGTTTATCACAAATGTATGATAAGTGTATAATAATAAGATGATAGTTGTCATCACGCAATTTTTATTCACCAACAAATACCATTACAATTTTTGCGTATTAATTTTTTTTGGATTTGGTGGCCAACTCAAAAAAATGAAACACTTAAGTTCGATATTTTTCGTTTGACTTGGTTGTAAAGGTTTTCCAGTTCAGAATCAATTATTTTATTTAAGAAATTTTACAGGATGTAGCTAAATTACGTAAAGATGTACAAACAAAGATAATTTAATTTTTAACATTTCATTGGCATGTTTCTAGGTACGATAATAAAATTATTTATGCAGACAAAATTATTTTTAACATTTCATTGCAGATAAAATTATTTTTAGCATTTTTAACATTTCATTAATTTTTAACATTTCATTGGCATGTTTCTAGGTACGACAATAAAATTATTTATGCAGATAAAATTATTTTTAATATTTCATTGCAGATAAAATTATTTTTAACATTTCATTAAATTTTGACATTTCATTGGCATGTTTCTAGGTACGACAATAAAATTATTTATGCAGATAAAATTATTTTTAATATTTCATTGCAGATAAAATTATTTTTAACATTTCATTAATTTTTGACATTTCATTGGCATGTTTCTAGGTACGACAATAAAATTATTTATGCAGATAAAATGATTTTTCGACTGGAGTATCCTTTAAGAAATAATTCAAAACCCAGTCGAAATAGTCCAGAAATATTTCTTATTAGGGCCTATCCTTTGTGAGAGAAGTCTAAAAAGCATTTTAGGACCTTTTTTAGTTTTGGAACGAGTTTCGTAAAATAATCTCAATTTTAACTGAATACTTTTACGCTAAATTTCTCCGTACGACTCGTCTTAATAAATGTAAAATATATAAGTAATTAGGTTATATATTTTAAACCTAAAAAGTATACCAAGCAATATCTTTCCACGTCCAAAAACAATACTGTTATTTGTAATAGTTTGAGCAAAATACCATGAATTCTTAAATTTTTAGAAATTAATGTGTATGAAACACCAAAAGTGCGAGTTCTACTTGTATATAAACGATTTATATATATATTTTTCACTGAAACAAAAACTATTGCATTAATCGCTATAAATATTATAATAATTATCTACAATTAAGTTTGCAACAGTTTTTCATGAAATATGATCTTTAATTATCCGTAATATTATTCCCTAACTTCAATTTCAACAACAATATATTTGAATAATTTTTTATCAGTAATTTTCCAGTTGAATAATTTTAATTCCATCTCATTGCATTAATATCATTTCATCAGCAATATATACATTATAAGAAGCAAAGGCATGCTTCAACATGAAAGTTATGCAAAATATCTAGTTAATCTAGTTTCAAAATGTAATAAAAAATATGTTTGATATAATGGTGAAAAATAATAGATCTAACGAATTAAATTATAAGCTATTTCAAAGTTTTATTTAATTTTCTAGGAGATCTTAAGTAAAGAATCAGATATTATATTAGTTAAGCTTCTTTGGAATAGTAACAGTTAGTAAAAACATAATTTTGATCTTTTTCTCTCTAACGGAAATCTCAGAGTTTGACATTTTTTTAAAATCTGTTTCAATGAATCGCAGTATCAGATTTTAAATGGATAAAATGTAACATTCTAAACATTGATAGGTTATACGAAATTTCGTTTATCTCTCTGTATAAGATATATTAAAATCGCTTATCAATTTATTCGTAAATTGATAAGCGATTTTAGCGTATAATGCGTAGAGGGTGTCATGAAAAGATATAATTTACCAACCAAGAATATATCCATTCCTTGTAATTAATGAGATATATCATTTGCTGTTGCAAGAAGTCTGTCAAGAATACTCATTCTCAATCAAATTCAGAATAGATAACATCTAATAGCGAATAGGAAATAAATTAATATACCTATTTGAATTTAAAATGGCGAGCTCAATTTCGTCAATAAATTTAGTCATTTACAATAGTCGACTTCACCTTACATGTCTAGTGGAATAAAACTGTTTCTTTAAATATTTTGTTACATACTTAATAAGAATTTTTCATGAAGCATGTACTTGCAAAGTGTCATGAACATAAATTTGAAAATTTAAAATCTGTGAGGCTTTGACAAATGGATATACGGGCGGATAGACGGGAGTGGCGAAACTATAAGTGTTCCTTATTTTGCCGTGGACACAAATTATTCTTCCCTGGATGTCTGCTTGACAACATATTCTAAGCTGTTAATGTAAATAATAATGAAGTAAAAATAATTAGGTCAATATTTCCTATTCGAATTTAATCTTATACCAGCGCTATCAGGATTTATAACGACAGACGCATTGTTTTTATCAAATATTTTAGGTAAAACTGATACTGGCCTATTTATCCTTTTTCCAATTATAAATTTCATCAAGAAAACGACTAGAGCTTGAGAAATGGAACGAGTATCATAGTCCCTTATGCATATAAAATATTTTTTGGGTTTGGTAATAATTTTACATTTGTCATATAAACAGTTTAAACCATTTTTTGAACAAAGTTACTACTTTATCGGAAAAAAATTAAATAGTTTTTATTACTAATTGTTCTCAGAGCAAAGACATTTCTTGAGCTTTAGATCACTAGTATTTGAATAAACATTAATATTTGACAACTTGTCCATACAAGTAACGACTCCCGATTGATTGAACTTCGTGGCACCTCCAAAAAAAAATTCTTTGCAATACAGCATTGGTATTTTGAAATTATTCTTCTAATAGATAACTAGATAAATATGTTATTATCAAAGTTTAGTTCCATATATAAACAACATTACCATTAATGACCCTTGTGACCCATCTAAATTCTCTTGGATTTCCCGAAAACCTGGATTTAATCTATGGTTGAAACTATGGTTCAAACCACCACGAAATTATTTCGGGATGCATCAGTATGCAGTTTTTTGGTTGTCGCGTGATCTGAAATATCTAAGATTTACACAGCTATGATGTTTGGAATTTGAAGAGGCATCTGATGCAGATAATATTGTGTTTAATGTCACCATCAGGAAGGAAATTTAAGAGATAATTATCTAAACATTTTTTCACATAAGTTCTGACAGTAGCCTTAGAGTGGAAAAATAAATGAATCTGCTTTTAAAATACCTTGAATAATATGGAATCTTTGAAATGTTACGAAGAAATGTAGAAATTGAAATACGTAGATCGCGTCGAGCTTTGGCTTTAATTTCATTTGAGAAATATATTTTGTTCCAAACAGAAAAATATGTTTATATTTTCAAAATATAACGGATGCATAAATTTTGAAACCTCTTTAATTGTTGAGGTGAATCGTAATAATATCTAGGTAACACATATCCCAACATTAAAGGTAAAGACAGTAAAAGAGTTCTATTTTTATTTTGAGTATTTATGAAAATTCCATCAATTAATATTAAAAAAGGAAATGGAGAAGTTACTCCTATTTTAGGTTTGCCAGATAATAAGTAATCCGTTCACTCGGAATATATATTTGAATACTTCACAAACTGCCTGCAATCATGTAGATATTTCCTAACTTATTAGAATATTGCTTTTAGAATATTGCAATATAACCAAATATGTTAATTATATCAGTCAACCGAGTTTCAAATCGGAGTCGTTGCGCTGAAATCAATAAATACTGAATAAATTATATTTATAGGATATCTTAATATTGTGTAATTTATAATACAAAATTCTAAAATATCAAAAAGAGGATAATTTCTAGAATTGCCAGTATCCCAAAATTTTACAAGTTTTATACTACATATATATAAATATATATATATATATATATATATATATATGTATATATATATATATATATATATATATATATATATATACGCATATACGTATTAAAATCATCTATAATCACATCTGGGAATATAGTTTTACATAACTATTGAAAACACTTTAAAAATCACCAAAACACGCGACATCAGGGGTGAGCGCCAAACTCCTGAAAGTAAATTTGTTTTGGAGATAGTTACATCTATAAATACGTATATTGTAACAGAGAAAGAGTCGGTCGGGAATTTTGCCATAATATATAGAGAAAATGAGATCCAAGATAGATGGCGACCCTACTATCAGAATGGCTTCCGGAATAAGGTTACGCATTAAAGATTAATACAAATATTTGGTGTGACCAATTATCAAAAGGAAGTGATATAAATTTTCATTTATCATGTCTCGCTAATAAGGAATATATTGTATTTTTGAAATAAATAATAAAATAGGAATAATAGAATGAAATGTCATTCATATGAAAGAAATAAAATTCTGTAGGGCTGTGAGAAAAAATGAACTAAAGAATATTTTGGATAGAACTATTCAAGGTACCTTAAAATAGTTCAATGTCACATAAAGCAAAGAAACGATCGAGAGAGGAGGAAATGAAGAGAATAAATGGAATATGTGGAAGATATGTTAATATTTAATTAAAATAAAATAAATAAATGTATATGATATAAACGAAATTAAAAAAATTATTATTTTGAGGCTAACAATGTAAAAATTATAATGTAAATGAGTTGAAGAATATATAAATAGGCCCAAGACATTGGCCCTCGAACCTTATATTAAGAACATGTTTACAAAATATTGCAGCTCGAGAATTATTATTTACTAGTCGTATACTCACTGATACACGCACAGTGATGCCGCTAGATGATGTGCGACAACATTAATGTCCATTCGCCATATTTTAAACTCTCAAATTACATTGTTACTAAAATGAAAATATGTGTTCTACGGGTTTTGGTAACCAGTTTTCTTTATTTTTTCATATTAAAATTCCATAGATACACCAATAAAAAATATTTGTATTGTTCCAGTGTCATTCACATTTTATTCATTGAACAAACCAGCTAAACTAGCGACCAAACCGCTGTCTGAACACAATCATTTTACCTTCAACATACGACTTTATTGAGGACACAATAACTCGTGGTTACTAATTATTTTGTATTATTCTTTTGCCTTTTTACACTTTGGTCGATTTATTTATTTTCTTTATATAAATTAAAAATACGGCTTCAAAATTTAACCACTGAATGACATATTATAACGCGAACAAGAATTTAAATACAAGAAAGTGACCTCTCCGACATTTTCTAAAACTGCTGACTTTCTCAGTACTTTCCAAAATGCATTTTATTTAGAAGTAAATAATTTAGGATATATTTAATGTAAATAATTGAATTGAGTTCCAACGTGATATACTACAATAAACGGTGCAGTAATTTAGGGCTAGCCTGATCTAAGCTAAAATGTCCTAGAATACAACAATGTCGTTTTGATGAATTGTGACAAAACTATCTCAATAAACCGACATTGTAAGGGCAACAAATACGACATATTTGGCTTTCATTTATAAATACTGCCTTAAAGACATCTCTCGGCTATTTTTAAATTAATACGGCATCATATATCGATTGTAAGTAATTAATTTTAAATAATAAAATCTATATTTAACTACATGTATACATCTGGATATCTCCTATTCCTTATTCATACGTGCAGTTGAAACAGCCAACAATTTTTGAACTTGATCTTTAAATAAAACAAAGCGGTTGACGATTTTTTTAACTAGTTTTGTCCTATTAAGAAAATATTACTGAATTTATTGTAAGATTATTACACGTAATACTTCCTAATATAACAATTACAAAAGTAAGCTTCTGAGTGATAAAGCACAGACTATATGTTACCCCAGACTAAACAGGAGCCACCAGTTCACTGAAAAAAAAAAACTTCATTGAAATCCTTTTAGCTTTTCTTTAATGGTGCGTGAATATATAAATGGACTCAAAAGACACATATTTAAAAAAAATATTTGTATTCTATTAATTTTAGTAAAAAAATTATGATAATATATTTCGTATTTTTATTTTTTTTTGTGAACATCGTCAATGCACAGACTGGTTAATTCTATACTTTTAAAATCTTAACTAATATAATGTTAATATTTGTTTGTTTTTCCTGTTTTCACGTTGCAATGGAATAATACATTTACATAATTTCTTGCATAAAGATAACTAGAATCAGGAAACAATATTAAATAATTTTTAATAGTAATAATTACTTCATAGACTTGTATTTAAAACTGGAAAAGTATACAAAATGAACAAGAAAGCAACGTCGCAACGTAGCAAGGAATTGGTGTGATTTGTTGAGATGTTATATGCACAATATGAAGGAGCAACTAACTATTAAGTTTATTTCTTAATTTAGACTCCCATCTATTATCTCACCAAAGCAAATTGTATTTGTCCGTCCTCCTTTCACGTCGAAGCTAAATAACCTATCAATATGACTTGCTGAAAAATGATATAAGCTGCTCTTTCTATTAGGAAATCTCATTCTTACTAATGTTATTACCTTAACTGATATTATTAATGCAAAACTGCGTTTATTCGTTTTTTTTCCACCTCTCAATGGAGCTGCATATCGATATGATTTTTTACACAGAAATGATTGGTGGGCTAAGAAGTGACATAGGCTATTTTCCGAACTGGGAAATCTCATCTCAAACAATTTTAAAATTCCAACTGGTGTTAAAAATTTGAAAGCGTATTTGATTGTGCTTCATAAAGGTTGGAATGGAAAAATTAATCGAAAGGATTTTTTGAACAGAGATAGTCGGCGTGCCAGGAAATGACGAAAACTAATTTCCAACCCGATAAATGTCATATTAACTAATATTACAATTCCAACTATAACAAAAAGTATGAAAGTGTATTTATTTGTCCTTTATTTACGCCACAAAGGAACAACGAGTCGAATTGATTTTTTGTATAGAGGTTGGCGGGCCGGGAAATTACAGAGGCAATTTTTGTTCCGAGATCCACATAATATTATAATCCTAATTAATATTGTGTGGGAAATGTGTCTCTTTGTCCTTCTTTCACGTCGCAAGAAAGCAATGTATCGTAATATTTTTTACACAGAAGTAGTTGGTAGGCCAGGAAATGACATGGATTATTTTTAATCCCGGAAAACCTCATCCTGAAAAATTTTTCAATCATAAATAACCCCATAAATGCAAAAGTGTGTGTGTTTATACTCCTTTCATGTCGAGACGGAGGATAGAATCAAAATGTTATTCTTGCACAGAGATTGCAAAAGGATCGTGAAACGATATAGATTACTTATGATCTCAATAAATCTTATTTCTTCGGAAAACTCATGTTTGAAATTAAAATATTACATAACAGGAATAACGAAGCAACATCGCACCGGAGTCACAAATAGACCTGGGTTTCTGAAAGGCTTTATACGCAATATAAGTTAGCAACCGAATCATTTCTTTTATTCCATAGTTTAGAGGTGAATATTTTTTTATTCGTTTTCATTTTTTTCTATAAAGTCACTAAATAAAAGCTTAAAATTTAATTTTCTTTAATTCTTATAGATGGTGCCACATGTTTTAATATGGATATAAATTTTTAACTGTAACAACGTGAGCCAAGTCACGGATAAAGAATAGTGTTCACAGATAAAACGTGTTTCTCTTTTAGATTTCTTTTTATAACCAGTTTGAGTAAGTTCGTGTTATTCTGGAATGGTATCATAGTTTGAAATTTTTGTAAAAACAGGACTCGTTTCATTGGAAATTTAATTCAAAACTAACAAACGAATGAATGAAATAATTCTAATACGTTTTAAGAGTTTATATACTAAAATAATTTACTAAACCAATAAGAGTAATGCATTAAATTGTAGAATAAAAGAGAGTGGAATCTAAATTAATATTAATGGGACTGAGAGATGATCAATTTGGTTATCAATATAGTGCTAGAATGACTAAGGTAGAAAAACTTTCAAATTGTCACATTTACACGTATTTTCAATATGTATAAATGTAACAATTTGAAAGTTAATAAAGAATATGTAACTTATAATTCTGCCAATTTTGAATTTATTCTAAAGACGCTGATGTCTTTTCACTATTTGACGGGACATTTAAAATAAACAAGACAAATTAGTTTAAAACTTAGTCCATTAATCTTATTAAGTAATCATTGATGGGTTTGTATATTTAAACACACACCCATGTGTAATATATATATATATATACCTCAAATGTATAGTTTTAGACGTTACTGAAACTGTTAAATACAATATTTAAATAGACACCAAAGTATGTCAATTAGATTATTTTTTTTTACTTCGACGGTTCATCCAACTATAATCACATGGACAATGTAGATGAGAATATGAATTTGTTTCGTAATACAAGATGAAAAGCATTCAGATTCATCAATTTAAATAAAATGAAATGAGCATTTTACCACTTTTCTTCGCATTTCAAATTAAGTTGCAATTATTTATAATGAATCCTCTAAACTTGCCTATCTTTGGCAATTTTAGCGAGGAATCAGTTGCAAAAAAAACGATTTTCATGAAATGAATGTACAAAACAAATAAAATGTACTCAACTTATTTATAGATGAAGGTTTGATCCATTTCTTCGTTTAAAATATTAGTTCCATATTCTACCAGATTTTAAAACAAACTTAGCAAATATATATATATATATATATATATATATATATATATATATATATATATGTATATATATATATATATATATATATATATATATATATATATATATGTATATATATATATATATATTTATATATATATATATGTATATATGTATGTATATATATATATATATATATATATATATATATATATTTATATATATATATCATCAAAAGGTGAATTCGCACAAAAACAAACGTTTTATTAGCCCGATGATATCAAATGTCATTACGTAAATATGACGCATACACGAAGTAAACTAAAATCAGCGACAGCAAATATTTATTATTAATTTATTAATATATTTATTATAACTAACAGTTCTGCCTTAACGGATACAACGACGAAGAGAAGTTAAATGTGGTTTGTTAATTAAATTGAAAATAATATATAACGAAGATTCAACATACCGAGTCGACCCCATGCCCTCAGCCGTTTCAACCGGTCGTCTTATGCAGGCGTACTTCTGCTTTTACTTTGATTGTGTTTGTGATTTGAAATTTTTTCGGGCATAAATAGTTTTTTCATATTTAATTTTTTCCCTGTGTGGTGTAATTTTTATTATGTTATTTGCTTGAAGAAATATTTTTGTAAACAAAATCTAATAAAATAGGTACAAGTCTCGAGTTTCCCTTATATAGTTATGACGGAGATAATGGAATATTGTTTTTGTAGAAACTAAAAGTAATAGAATTTTTTGTACTTATCGAGTGTGTGTTAGGTTTTGCTCCGTTCTGATATATTTTCTTTAATTTTTTTAAATTGAAAGACCAATTTTAATCTACTATACTCTTTTATTGACCACCTGGAACATGTTTGTCTTGCAGCAATAAATTCCCTATCTTATACCATTTGGTATTAGAAATCCTGTAAAAAATGCACAATGTCATCTTAAAACCTCCTTACAATTTTTCGCACTTTCAAATTTATGAGAAAAATTGAAATATTTTCATTATATATATATATATATATATATATATATGTATATATATATATATATGTATATACATATATATATATATATATATATATATATATATATATATATATATATTTATATATTTGCTATATTCATTTCTCAAATAATAACACAATTTTTTCTGCCACATTTCTATCGCCTTTTTTATTTTTTCATAGAGAAAATAATATATTTAAGAAATAGCATTGTTCACTGACATATTTCACATAATGTATTAAGTAAATGAATAAATGTAGAGATAAAAGTATGTCGAACATATGTATAATAATGAAGAGATATATACGATAAAGTGAAATTTTATCGTAGACGATTTATTAGCAATAATATCAATTCCAAAAATTTTGTACCATTATGTTGAAACATAAAATGGGAATCAAAATAATTTCTTCGTTTTATATTTTCATATTTTCTTTTTAATTGAGCAATAAAATGTCTTTGTTAAGTCAACCATATACATTATTAAAACTCCCTTAAAATTTCCCGAATAAAATACACAAATAATTTTTTACAAATTTTTTTTACAGATTTTTCACATATGTCTATTCTATCATACGTTAATTTATATTTTCAAATTTATTAAATATTTCATAATATTACAAACAAACACACACACACACACACATATATACATATAAGTCACATCAACTTTTTGTTCCATTAATACATGAAAGTAAGAAAAACAAACATACCTTCGAATTATAACTTCGAAAATTAATTGTCATTTGTAGTATAAAGTCACCAGAATAGAGATTAAGCTTAAATATTTCTTAGTCATTCTAGATAGCGCTGCATGTTTTATTTTTCGTTATAAGTTTGTAAATATAAGGGCTTGAGCGAAACTACAAGCAAAAGGTAGATGCTAATAATTACCTTGGTTATACGGTTAATACCATTAAAAGTCTAGGAAAACATTTTGGCTGTTAAAGGATTTACTAACAAGTTTTCAATCTCAGCTGGTTCTTTCTCCAAAATATTTTGTAAATATGAATCCCAAATATCACAAAGAAATTAACCCAAACATGCGTTCTCATTAACGACTTACTGTCATATGATATGTATTGACAATATACTTGAAAAAATATCTGGAAATTAAATTTTAAAAAAACTACCACTTTTTGAAAGTCACCTCTCCTGTCTTCTTTCATGCTGTTAATGATTGACCATAACTCTGGTGCTCGTAGTTTCATGGCAATAATATAATAAACATGTGTATTTGTCACCACCTTCGAAAAAGTGTAGTTGACATGTAATATTTAAAAAAAAAACACTTGTTCTATTAAATTTAAATAAAACCTGACAGTTCTTTTTGAAACGATATTAATACGTTTTTACGGTAAATATTCATCGTCAGATAATCTAAAAATCAAACAATAAAACTAGCAAAAATCAAGAATGAAAAATGTGCTTCAGAATTTGATTTCAGAAAAACCAGTAATGAATTTTATTCGTGTGTAGAATCTTTTCTAGAAAAATTCATCAATGATCTATATAGGAATAAAATTTATTACCTGTTTGTAGGATGTTTTAGAATATTTCATTATATGTGTACAGGTTGAAGTGCGCCCAGAAACCATAAAAATATCATTGTGTAATATCGGAGAAATATGGCGGGTATCCTAGTGTAATTCAACTCATTAGTATAAATTATATAAATTAATAAAACTACTTTAGTATAAATTAATGAAATGTATAATAATCAGGACCATATTAGATAATACAGAGTAAAGAAGTTAAAGTATATCAGATTAGAGAAGCTTATAGATATGATAATGTCCCATAATTCGTATAGCTTAAATTAAAGTTGATATATTATATAATTAAATAAATGTGCAAAATATAGCCATTTCTAAACTGAATCTTTTTTCAATATTATAAAAAAAATGTACCATGTGTCAATGTCGATTTGCGAAGAACTGATATTAATGCGTTTTAGTCGAACATTTTGATATATTTTAATTTTGGGTCATATTGTAAATAACTAGTTCTGATTATTCACTTTTTGTTCTAATCTCATATTCGAATATTTATTGTATCTCTTGGCATATTTAATTACTTAGGCAATAAAAATGTGCTCTAGTTGTAATTGTGTAATTCATCAATTGTAACTTACTTATTCCGAATATCCTTCCAAAATGCGTATATTATTTAAAATGTTATCAAACCTCGGGATAAATGTTTATTAGATCGTAATCTAATAAAAATTTATCCCGAGGATTAGATAGTGGTATTCATATATTCGATACATTTCAACACCAAATGTAAACAAATATAAAAAACATAAAATTTGATCCATGAGCGGCACTGGCCCAAATATTTCACTACGTACTCTGTACTTTTCTCACAACATACTTTAGTTCTTAAATCATTAGGGTAGAATAACATCTTATCGTTGTAGCAATGAGCATTGGTTTTATCGTCGTCTCATTTTGAATTATGAAGGAACGGTATAGATATTTTATTATCAGAGAAAACATTCTGGCTTTTTTGTGGAATATTTTGAAGCAAAAAATTATATTTTACAGAAATATATTTGTTTGCTTGTTCTTGGTTTTCCTCTTTACTTGCTAATTTTATGAAAAAGAGACTTGATGGGATGAAATCAAAACACTTCCTAAATAATAAAAATATGCTATGTACTTTCATATGTGAATACCTAACCAGTAACACCGTGCTTGAAAAACTTTCGTACAATTGTTAGGTTGGAAGTTAAATCAAAATATCCTCCTCACACAAGTGTTTGTAATCATAATATGCAAAACGAAGAACTTTAGAAACAAACAATCCGTTTATCCATTTATACTGAGCAAGTACGTTGAATGGAAGCTTCCGGGATTGTGTTTACACGCACTTTCATCCGATATCGGTCTCACTTGAGTTGGTGGGCAGATAATTATGCATCGTATATATTAAGGAAAGCATCATGTAAAGTTAGGTGAGTATCATTATTTGTAAACACAACTGGATATATCAATGTACAATACTGAATGTATTATACGACTGGACGAAATAATTATCATGCAATTTTTCAGGAAAATTCAGATGGCTTTGACACCGTTAAAAATGGTGGTATAAAGGTGAAAACAAATGAATCTTACTGATTTTAAATTTATTAATGAGAAATTCATACTTACATAAGTATTATAAGTATTATACAACTAGAGGAAATAATTATCATGCAATTTTTCAGTAAAATTCAGATGGCTTCGACACCGTTAAAAATGGTGGTATGATGGTAAAAACAAATGAATCTTACTGATTTTAAATTTATTAATGAGAAATCCATACTTACAGGTTACTTCATTTCTTTTAAGGGTAATCTTTTCGAGAAAAAATTCGAAAGTTTTTAAAATATTTCTAACGCTTTTATTGGCCAAGGTATTTTGTGACCAAATCTAACAACTACCTAAATTTATCAGGTCATCTTTTCCTCTTTAATTTTTTTAGTAATTTTAATTTTACTCGGACTTATTGATGATCTAAAACTAAATGATATTTTTTATATTTTAATGTCAATAACTAATGTATTAGACAGTACAAAAAGTGTAAAAGGGTGTTATTCGATTTTGTAAAAAAAATTCCTCGATCCCTACAGCCACTTAAAATTTCTGGAAATTGTTTAATATCTTCCTTGAATGGAAGATCCTTGAAAAATAGAGTCTCCGAATAAAGGAAATACAAAGTGCTCGTTTTATTTATTGTGAGTATTTTTATGTCGGAGTTACTTCCACCTGAAAATTGCTAAAAAATTTGGTGAATTTTATTAATCCCTTAAATTTTCCTTTTAGAGAAATAATTTTTTTTTCCTGTTAGTGCAGGTATAGGTGTTAACTGACTATTTTTGAATAGCTCTTAATACACACGAAGTCATCATTTCTGTTTTGCTTAAATATAATTCTTACCATTTAAAGAAATATATAAGAAAATCACAAAATCATAGAGGTCATGTTTCTATTTTAGATGCGTAGTATTTTCATAATAGCAAATCTTATTGTATTCCTATAGCAGTGTGCTTACATGAATAGCCAGACTTTTCGTCATTAGGATTGGAAAATCTTTTTTTAGTGATTCAAGTTATACTTACTTTTATTTATTGAAGTATTTTATTACTTTCAATGATATGTTGAACGAAATATAACCAATTATAAAGGTAAATTAGCTATCTCTTAAATATTGTCACCGACAAATTGTCAATATCATTTAAAATATTGGATTTATTTTGCTAATTTTGGATTATTCACGGTATGATATGTACTAATAAATAATTCAGCAGTTTTATCCCATTCACTTTTGAAGCGATACCCTGGTTAACCGTGTTGTTTTAAAAGTAACAAGAAACATGAAAATATAATATAATGTAAAAGAGACTTAGTAAATTAAAATAGAAGATATTTTACCAGATTGCAATACTATATTATATTACTACATTTCAAGTCCATTGAACCTACAAATATATTGGCCCTATTAAATATTTACATCACAATATTGACATGACGCAAATTTGTATAAAACATCAAGAGACCAAATTATAAAAACAAAATATAAACACAAAAAGAATATTTAATGAAATGCAATGGCATTTAAAATTAACATTAAACTATTAAATGCATCACATATAATTTTATATCTAATGAATATACCATATGGATATATAACTTAGGAATTCTCAATGGAAATAACAATTTAAATATAAATCGGTTTTCGAGACTTGGTCGATATTTTTAAAAAAACCTGTGTTTCTTGAGGATAGTAATCTGCCATAATACGAAGTTTATGTTATAATAAATTACTGAATATATTTGGCTTTAATTTTGTAGAAATTCATTATTCACAATTAAATGGTACTACGTGATGTAGTATTATTTCTACTTTCTTTAATTTCTTTACCACGACCTAGGTTTCGTTGTATAACAACATTTTCAGGATGTTGTTATATAACAAAACCTAGGTCGTGGTAAAGAAATTAAAGAAAGTAGAAATAATGCTACATCACGTAGTTTCATTTAATTGTGAATAATAAATTACATAAACCAGATCTTCAGTATTTATGATACTATTTTTTATTAAAAGATATAATTTTTTTATGAGAATCGTGCGAAAAACCGTTTTCATAACTGAACATATTATGCGTTTAATACTTTCCTTCCAAACGGAAATTCAGCTATATTATTATAAATCGGCATTGCCATTGGCAAGAATTTGCAATGGTCAATTCTTGATTATTATTTCGATGTCACTGTCATTTATTTTCCCTTTTTCTCTTTTTCCTTATCTCTGCATTTTGTCAAATTGGTAAGCTAGGCTTAAGTTTCGTTGTCATTCACCATAAATAATTGGGACAAGTGATGAAAATTCTCTTACCGTCTGACAATTTTTTTAGTCTCAAATTACACATTGTTGGTTCAATAAAAATCATATTGATCCTGAATTTAACTAGGAATGCAAAACTTAAATAAATGAACAAAAAAAAATATTTTTTTGGCGGAACGAATTTAAAATACGCAAAGTTTTTCAATTTTATAGAAATTGTATAAGAGCTCATACCATGTTAAAAATATAAAAAATTGCTGAAAATCGAAATAAATAAGTCAATTTAAGGAAATTTTGCTTAACCTCGATGTCAATAAATGAAAAGTTAACCAAAGGTGAATATAAATTGAAAACAAAAACTGAAAGTAAAGATGGTAATGTTCAGCGAGTACTAAAGAACATTTACCAAAAATGGTTTAACCGTTGCATGCCGTTTTTGAACAAAATACGAAAAATTACGAAATTAGAATAATTTCCTTCAATCCCAAAAATAAATACACTTTCCACCCTCGCAGCAAAATGGGAAAGCGGACTATTTGCTGCGAAAGAAAAAAATAATTTTTCCTCGTTTCTTACATCAGCCACGATGTAGCCGAGAACCTTCCCGTAAATTGAGGGTCGCGCTTAAAAATATCCTGGTAAAACTACTTACGCAATTATGACACATTTACCCTATTTACAAAATAAAGTGTCGAGTTTGTCGTTCCCTTGATTTCGGCGCCCAACTTTCTAATAGCCTAAAATGTGATTCGTCATCTATTTGATGAATATCGTTTCTTCAAGCTGAACCTTATAATGCTTTTATTGACGTGCTCTTTGGAAAATTGAAATTACCTTTTGTGCTAACGAACAGGCTCACGAAATTTGCTATAGATATTTAGGACGTTTTATTACCTTACCCGGTGCAATATTATTTCCTCTATATTATTATTAATTTATTTTCATTTAATGCAATGGTTCATAGATTTTTTACTAAAATGTATTTTTAGTAAAACAATACAATTATGGAATCACTGCAGGGTCCGTCCGTTCAGCTGTTAGAGGCATATTTACATAGAAAAAAATTATTAAATTACATTTTGAGATGGAAAGTTAAAATCTAATATAGTTATCAAAAATAGAACCCTTAATACAAAAAGGAAGAAAAATGTATTAACATTTTTATTTTGGAGGATGATTAAGTACAGTAAAACCGTATGTTAAAAAAATTAAATCTTGTTGTAGGTATTGAATAAAAGTTTCATAAAGAATGAATTGTTGACTATTTCCTGTAAATTTATTTCAGTGCCCTCGAGGAAACCCTCTGGAAGATTTTTACGAATATTATAGATAAATATTAGATTGAGCAAAAAATTTACACCACTTTTATATAAAAAAAAAGAAATACAAACTACATAACACTGTGGACCAGTGTTTAGATTATTAACCAATTATTAAAAGAAATATCTTTAACGTTAAAGACATTCGATTTGGTCTAATTCGAAAAGATTTTTCTTCACGCATTGATAATCAGCCTAATACATAAACAAATTGACGAAAATATTCCTGTCTGCATCCATGCTGTCTCCGTCACTTTCTGACACCCGTAGTTAAACAAATTGAATACAGTTATAAAGTTGAAAACGAGAGCATATAGATTTTGATTTTCTAAACAAAGAAACAACGTAAAAACTACGCGCACGTGTCATAAAGGACAAAAACAGCGCGAGCAGTATTTACACTGGATCTATTTGTATGTTTAAATGCTATGCGTATGGTGAGTAAAATTATATAATGGTCTAAAGATCATATTTACTAAGACAATTTTTTACAATTTCGTAATATTGAAATGCCTAAATGAATACTTTGGTAGTTGAATGTTAGGGAAATTTAGATATTATGGCTGTTTTTAAAGTTTATGAAAAGTTTTCAATACCTATAATACCAAAACCACGAGCTGGAAAAACTAGATTTCCTGAATTTTAATTTTATATTACTCCATTCCCTAATGGTAATCTAGGGAAAGAAATAACGATATATCAGGAACAAGAGACTGAAAATATTTTTGAACCTCAGTACAATTTTGACAAACACAGTAAAGTACAGGTATTTCCAAATTCTGAGGATTAGCTTTTCTTCACAGGGAAATGAATGTTCAAGACATTTTAGAGGGTATATTTTGTGAAAAATCCGATACTAATATTTCCATAGGTTAGTAGATTATTTCGCAGTTCCAAAAAATAATCCTATTGATAGCTAAGTTGCTAAATTATAGCGGAGTTAAAAATTATATTATAATTTAGCATGTTTCTTTATCAATATTGTGTTCATTTACAAACCATAAGTCAACAAGTAATAAATAAAACTGAGGTCTCTGATTAAATCGTTAATACTAAAGTAAAGAGAATAAATTGAAAAGTACTTGCATTTTCAGGTGTTATTTAATAGATAAGTCCATTCAGAATAAGTATAGAATTTTCTTTCTGGGTTAATGATATAATTTATTTATTATATTATGTTAGATAAATATGATATAAATTAATCTGGAAATGGTAATGAAATATAGATCGATGAAAAGCTAGTAGAAAGGATAAACCAGGGGCTTTCTTGCACATCTAAAGTCAAAATGAGTAAAAATCTTCAATTCACTTTTCCCATTTTTATCTATGGTCGCTAAATCACAAATTATTGTGAATGGAAGGTAGATTTCGAAAATTTTAAACAAAAAAAATTGTTAAAAAACTACTTTTTTAATTTTTCTTCCAATTATAATTCTATTCTCGGTTAATCCTTAATTTAGAACCGGAAATTTTTACATTTTTCACTACTCGTCTTACTTGGATTCATTAAGGTAATATTCGTTAAAATATACCTTACTGAAAGTCCCCCCGCCCCCCATAAAATACATTTGCCAGAAAATATTTAAGCAGTTGACTAATATTATGTTAGAAAATTCTCTCGTCTCTTTTATATCCGAATTATACTTACTTGAGCCTTAATAGTGTACGTGACGAAATCTTTATTTTTAGATTAGTTTCAGCTACCATGAGTATCACATGGAGATATTATTAATGTAATTTTTTACTTTATTTTTACTGAGGAGTTTTCTTTTAACAAGAAAAGGTTCAAGTATAAGGAGGACAAAGGGAGATATGAGGGGTAAACAGGAAGAGTCCAAAATAAATAGGTGATATAGACATTTTTGAAATGATTTATGACTTACCGAACAATTTCTGATCTCAATTTAAAAATATATTCCATAATATGGTCACTAATTTTCACGCATAGAAAACGAAAAAAATTATGAAAATTATTTACTTATTCAAAAATTATGTTAACATTGTATTACTTTTGATTTCATTAAATTTGATTGCATGTAAAGAAATTATAAGAAAATTCACGATATTATTTATAGATTTCTCACAATTTCATTACTCCTGATCCCTTAGACAAAAGAAAATATAATATTGCTTAATCGGAGTTACTCTTTATATTAAACAATTCCAGATTCCAAAGATCCTTAATTACCTTGAAAACTATAATTATATTTATAGACACGTAGTTTGATTATACGCCGATATTAACCTGCTTAAAACTTCTCTTATTCATGTACCTGAACAAATGTTATTTACCAGAGAAGGATAGAATTTAAGTAGAGCATCTTTGGCCAACTGTCGCTGATCCAAGCATTATAAACTAAATCTAGCTTGCGGGCAAAAGGATAGAACATACAACTTAATATGCGCTACCGGAGGAGATAGATATTTAATTAGAGCGTGTCTGGCTAAGACTCGCCCATCCGAATGATACGAATTAAAACGAGCTATCGGGGAAAAGGATAGAACATACAACTGAACATATGCTGCCGGAGATGGCAGATATTTAATTAGATTATCTCCGGTCAACTTTAACTGATCCGAACATTTCGAATTAAAACGGGCTACTCAGGAATAGGATAGAACATACAACTGAATACGCGTTACCTGAGGATGCAGATATTTATTTAGAGCATTTCTGGCCAACTCTCGCTGATATGAACGTTACGAATTAAAACGGACTATCGGAGAAAAGTATAGAATATTCAAGTGAATATGCGCACCGGAGGTGGCAGATATTTAATTTTTGGCGCCTGCCTCTTGATTTGTGCTGTAAGTGGTCGGCCGTCCCAAGGAAGGTATCATTAGATTTATCTATAATTTTTTACTTTGCACATACAAATAAAATATATATTATTTTCAAGTAATAATATATATGGTCAGGTAAAATAACTGGTAATCTTAAATATTTCGTCCTTCAGCGTTCCATCGAAAGAATTGCTCGTTTGTTTATTTATGTTTAGCGTCTTTGGCTATTATAAAAGCGTCGACAATCTAAAATGTCATTCTGCAAAAGTCTTTAAATTCAGATGATAATTTAAATAAATCAACAATGCAATTATTCAGACAGAAATGCCGTTAGTGTGACCATTTAATTCACACGACATCTTTCAGTTCTGTCGCGGATACTATGAAGGAATGAGGAAAGATTATTATCCTTTTGCAAAAATAACTTAAAAATATTTTACTTTATGACATAAATGGTGAGTACTAACGGTGTTTTTCTTTCATTTATTAATGTTTTTGTTTATTCAAAAGCATACACGCAACATCTTTCATTAAATGTATTGAATTTATTACATCCTTTTATCACTAGAAGCGTCGAACGTTACGACCCCCCTTGAACCGCAACCCTGACAATTTTGTCCCACTATATTTATTGCAACCTTCACTTTTCGTATTAAACAACATTCTTTTATGTTAAAAATAATTTGTAAGATACTTGAAATGTGTTTATTTATTCATTTAAAACAAATTCTTAATCTTTTAAAAACAAAAACGTAACAAATTATGAATTAAAAAGGTGACTATTTTCGTTTCATATCATAATCATAGCAACTGATATAATAATTCTGACTGTACTAAATTACAAGAAATCTATAAACTATTTATTATTACTATAGCAAATATTGCATAAATAATATTCTACACCGGTGAATTTATTGCAGTTTTTATATACAAGTGGCATTTCATGACTTATGTCTTTTGAGTTGACCTGACATCATATACGTATATATTTATACATATATATATATATATATATCAATATTTTTTTTCTTTTTTTTTGCTTTTCTGGTATGTTCACTGGAATTTTTATAGGTATGGTTGTTTTTCTATTATTCATCCGCTGTATTCCTAATTCTTCTCCAAGTTGTAATAAATAGTCCCTGCGTTTAATTTTGTTGTTGTTGAAAAGTTTGTACAATACCCATGCGTTCACAGCTACCAAATCTACCAGATTTTAAAAGGTCTAGAAAGGTCTAGAAAGTGCCTTTACTGTACTCATCAAGCAACATCTACTCCATATTTAGAGCTAGTTGTAGAATGACACTGTGTTAAGTGTTTCCTTTGAACTAAAGTTTATTGTTACATCGGGATGCATAGTGCTGAGCACTGAGCATTAGAACATTTTTATTAAATTTAGCCTGACAAATAGTCAAAGTTGTATCACCGGTTTTTAGAATACACGTAGTGTACTTTTTTGCGGCCTTCACGAAAACAGGTATTGCTCCACGTGCTCTATTGAACGTGCCGACAATATTAGCGTTTTTTTAGATTTCGAACATTCCACTAGTGAAAGTGAAGTAAAAAAGTTGTTCCGCCTCTATTGATGTAAGGTTTCATCAATTTTTCACCACCCAGTTGCCTAAACGCCCGTCATTTGGTTTATTATCACCTTTTGCAAGGTACGGGAACGCATTTATTACATAATTATCATCTTTGTCAATAGCCATCCAAAATTTTTGACTATATTTGTTGGGTTTAGAGCTCATAAATTGAGTAAATCGGCAATGGCACTTAAATGGAAAAAGTTGTTCGTCAATCGTTATATATAGCCCGAGTACGTAACAAACTTGGGCATTCGTAATAAATTCATACCAAATTTCTTAAATCATAGCAAACTTATCTTCATTCAGTCTTTGCATGTATGTAAAGTACATAACTGGTGCAATTGGTGCACATTAAATGCCTCTAATTCTTCCATCACAACTACCTAGATTATTGATCTTACTTGGAATTATCGTTTAGAGTACTAACGGGAAAAAAACAACCCAGCGGCAGTTTTTGGTAAATCGTTTTTTTTCATTTGTTAAAATTTTTAATAAATTAAAATCATCTTGAATTTAATAAATACAATAAAATATTGAAAGTCATAATATTTCACAGATTGAAGCAAAATATAAAAAGTTCTAGATGGTCAAACTTGCGGGTGGGACAAAAATAGGAGGGCGGCGCTTCTAGTGTTATAGCTCGTGTCTACCGGTGGACTCACTCGAATGAATAAGACTCTCATAATTTGACTCTACAAAATACATCATGTGTAATGTGTTTTGAGACGAAATGAGTATTGTTTGTTAAATTATCACTACGTGGGGAAGTAATAAATAATGCTTCCTATAGTGAAAATAAAAAAAATTGCCTAATAAAAAAAAAATTTAAGCTAGGTAGAATATTGCTTCAGGAAAATGCTCAGTTAAATACCGATCATTTGATTCAATTCACAATCAATCGTGATTTTGCGTTTAGTGACTACTAATTTCTTGTGCATTTGAGATGATACCTTGTAGGTAGATATTTCAATGACGATGATAATATCAAAGCACTTATGTAACCATAATGGTATTTACTGGGTCCCGATTTCTAAAAAAGAGATGGAAATGATGATCCCATTATATGAAAATATTCTCAATAATACGATAAATGCATTATGTAGAAAATTTATCGAAGATATGATTCAATGACGATGATAATATTAAAGTAGCCATATAACTGTGGTTACTTTACTGGATCCTGTTCCCCAAAAAGGGAGATGCCAATGATTATATTATGATATGATACTTATCTCAATAATATGATAAATGCGTTAAATAATTACGTAGAAAATAAATTGAAGATTTGAAAAGATGCTTCAATAACGATGATGATATAAAAAGATCATGGTCCCGTTCTATAGAAAAGACATGCAAATGATGATCTCATATCATGATAATTATCTCAATAATACGGCAATTACGTTAACGTATTATTTGGAAAACTTGTTAAACATTTTGAAAAGAGAAGCAGAAATGTTCGAAATTGTTTAAAAATATTTCTGTATTTTTTTTTAACCAAAACGGTACTTAATATTCTAACAAGGTATTTATTTAAATGTAATGCTAATTATGTGAGCACTGAGAGCATGAAATATCATTAAATTATTAGTGTTCACCGAGACTTCACTTAATATCTCCAAATTATTTTTTCTAATAATCTGATGTCAGCTAAAAATCATCCAGATTACAGGTATTAATAATTTCGTATGTAAATATATCTGAAGAGGTATTGTTATTTATTTTGTGTTTCACTTGCTGCATATATTATTAAGCGAATTGTGATATGAATTAATAGAACGGCTACACAACTTTTTAACATTAAATATATCTTTAAAAAAAGGATTAGGTTGAATGGCAGATCAAAAAATAACTAAGTCGATCTATTTGAAGTGGTGTGCTACTTTAACTGGAGTAAAATGTAATTGTGAGGGAAATTGGATGCTGTTTTTCTACTGACTATAAAAACGTTATATTTCTTGAAACAAACTGCCGTGATTTAAACAAACCGTCCTCTTGTTAACCTTCTTGGTTAGTTATTTTTTTCTACGGTAACTTTTCCTAGAACTGCGTAAAGTTACGTTATCAAATTACATCAAGGAAATTGTTATATATTAAAAGCAGTTCAATGTATTCGCAGACAATATATATTCGTACGAATTCAAGTTTATATGATGCGTTCTTATTTTGATGCTGATAGTCAACTACAAACTTAATGATATTGTTTCATTTACCTGATCCATACTTTGAAAATTAACGAAAAAAAACTCGGCATCAAGAAATGTCATTTTAAAACGATTACATTATCATCAAAAGTTCATGGTATACTCATAGATGGAGTAGATGTTAGTTAATGCTTTGTAGGGAAAGTTGAAGAGATATTTAAAATTCGATGAAGAATATAAAGGAGATGTTTAGGAGATTCCTAAGGCTCACACCATCTAAGTCTAAAATGTTTAGATTCCGGTGTTATGTTATAATTACATGTTACGTTAGATTGACCTTTTGTTTCTTTAATTTTTTTTACTTTTACATACTCAAATGCTCCTATGTGTCCTAAACCGTATTTATTGACACCTATACTTGCATCTCCTTCCATTATGGAACTATTTTCCTAATAGTTATCAGTCGCTACACCAAGTGTTTGAGATTTTTTCTCCAGTATTTAACGATTTTCTATATAGTTCAAAATTAGTTTATAAATTTTAACATAAAAATACCTTAGGTAGGATTGTTCTGAATATAATTTCATGGTAAATCGTATACTTTTCTTGTAAATGAACCAAAAATCAACTTGATTCAGATATAGGTATATCTGAATAAAGTTAATTAATTTTTATCTGAATGAAGCGCTTAAAATTAATATGTTTAAAAGTCATGAAAAATAGTCATATTATTTTAACCTGGTGCTTGCAATATCTGTGATGTATATCATCCTCTTTACTTTTACTTTTTTACACAAAATTATTTAATAGCAGGAAGGAAAATTTGGTTAGCAGCATTGATATGAAAAGGTGGTTTTCTTCATCCGTTTATTCTGTCTAAATCGGTCTGTGCCAATTTTCTTTGAATCTACTCATCTGTTTATACTTAGAATGCCTCCGAGGTTCATTTGTTTTTTGTATGCAGTTACTTTGCTACCTATTTTTATATTTCCAAAAAACAATTGATTTTTTTATTATCTATAACTACTGTATAAAAGAAATTAAATATATAATTACCACAAAAGCGATAGAGTATAAAAATTCTTATTTCTCTCTTAATCCTTCGCTCAAAATGAAATGTATATGAAATGTATAATATATCATACAACACTTTATAGAAAAAAAAAAAAAAAAATATATATATATATATATATATATATATATATATATATAAGGTAAAAGCCCCAATGAGAGAAATGTAGACATTTTAAGGACAAATCAAACTTCATTCGTAAAAATAAAATGTATTTATCATAGAATCATAGTTACACTTTTTTTATATTATACTATTAGAGTAACATTTAAAAATGAACTTTTTCATGTATAATCTTTTATAACTATTGTATTTTGAATTAAAAATGAAATTTGTTTGTCTTGCGATAGGCACCAAAAGATGACAGTCTCAAAAATCAAATTCACCAAAGGTAGACCCATGTTACCAATAGCAGACACGACTATAATATCACTTAACAATATGTTTTATCACAACAAATAAATAAAATATTACTATAAAATGAAAATTGAGTATAGCTTGTGCCTGAAAATTATTAATTAAGTAACAAAATACAATCTAATCAAATAACATAAAATATAATTGTCAGAAAACAAATATTTACTGCTATTACTTGTTGCAAGTAACTAATTTTTGGAATGTTAAGGACTTAAACTACTTAAAACTTACAATTCAACATTCAAATAGTCAACATTCAATGTAAAATCAATTTTATATTTAACCCTATCACCTGCAACAATCATTTTTGGCGCATTGAGAACTTCAACTATTTGAGATTCACTTATTAAACTAATATCTTTTTCATTTTCTTTAAATACAGTTCCGTTTTTATCACAGCATACCATCGCCATAATTTCAATTTCTTTGCTTAATATTTTTTGGATAATACAAACAAACTGGTGAATCTTTTTTTCCCCGGAAATTTAATAATTACATAATCACCCTTCGTGATCGTAATTTTCTTCATCTCCATATACATTTTCTTCATTGTCAGTCTCACGCTCATCAGTAAGATCATCCAAGCTATCTCCACATTCTTGCCATTCCTCTTCAGTACTTGAGTCACTATACTTATCAGTCTTCTTTGGTTTTTTTCACAGCTTTTTGGTTTTTCTTAGCTAATTTCTGAGCAGTCTTCAATTTTCTTGCTTCTTCTTCCTCCTGCTTTTTCTTCTTTCTTTCTTTTAATCTCCTTTTTATCTCTTCTTCCATTTCATTCCTTTTTTTCTCCTATTTTCATAATGTGGTTGCCATTGACTGGAAGACACAACAGAAGGTATTTTTTCTTTCTTCCTTTTTTTAGAATTTTCTTTAGGTGTTGGCCAAAACTAAGCTCTTTTAAAGGAACTGGGTATAATTTCACCCTTATCATGCGAGAGACTTTGTGATGTAGATGGCATTGTCAAGGGATCTGCACTGATAATCGTACTGTCAGTATTATATCCGGTTATTTTAACTGGTGTTTTAGAGTTTTCAGCCTGATTGTCCAACGTATTGTTGCCTTCTTTTAGATCTAAAGGTAAGTTGTTATTATGAGGTTGTTCATTTTGTATGCTTATGTCATCGTTTAGGGTGTTTGATAGTGCATCAGAATTGTCGTCATTTGTAATTATAGGCGCTATTTCAGAGACACTGTCGGGTTCTAGTTGTAAATTTAGATTTTCCAAGTTGTTCAAAGATTTTTCAACAGTTTTGTAGAATTTAAATAACTCTAGATCTTCTTTGGGTCCAATCCATACGTCACAATTTTTAAAATCAGCAATTTTTTTGTTATTTATGTATTTTTCCAAAAAATGTTTTCCCAATTCCAATTCTTTAATATTTGCTATTTTCTGTATCTGTGTTAATTCAGTTAATTCGTCGTTTAAAGGTTCTACAATACAACACACTTCATCATGATTCCATGGTACTATCCGCACTTACGAAAGTCATTTTGAAATATTATGGGTACTAATGTATCTTTTAATACTTTGTTTAACAAAGGATAAAAATTCCCTTTACGTAGAATGGGCGAATTAATGTTTTCAAATCGCCAAGAATGCACAGCAGCTTTCCATGCTCCTTTAAGGCTTCTGAAGACTGCGACATCCATTGGCTGGAGTAAATGCGTTGCTTTTGGAAAAAGAGCAATCAAAATAATGCCATTTTCAGAACAAAATTTGCTTACGTGATAAGAAAGGTGTGACGGATGTCCATCGATAAAAAGTATAACTGCTCTTGGAATATTGTTGTCATCTAGCCATTTGTGAAAAATATTACATATGTATTCAAAAAAAGTCTCTCTAGTCATCCAGCCGTTATCCGAACGTCCAATACTCTATGATGTAGGTACTGACAAACTTAATTCTCGTGGTATCCTCTCATATTTAAAAATGACCATTGGAGGTAGAACATCTCCAGCAGCATTGCCACCTAAAAGTACAGTAAAGCATTCTTTTTCATCCGCGTTAATGTTTTGATATGCAGATCGCTCTCCTTTGGATGCTAGGACTTTATTTCCTTTGGGATTCAGGAAAAAAGGGGTTTCATCCATATTAAAAACTCGTTTAGGTGCATTGAAAATATTTGTTTGATTATTATTATTACTGTTTAAGTAAGTGCTAACTTCTTGAAACCAGTTTTTATTTGAGATGTCGTTACAGATGCTCTGGAGGCTGTTAAATTTTGGGGCTGCCTTGTTATAAGGTCAGGATGACGTTTTAAAAAGATACTGTACCATTTCTTCCCTGGTCTCCCGTTTTTGAAGGGGGTTTCAATATTTAAGATCATCAACTATTTTTTTAACACTATCTTGTAAAGTATCTTTTCCCATTGGGAACCCTTGTTTGATCATAGCTTTGACCCATGTTACGAGTATTGTTTCTATATCTTCTTTACTTTGCTCATTACAGATACTCGTGGAATTCCAAATTTCTTCGCCGCAGTAGCCGTCGGCACGCCCCGCCTGCATTCTTCTATGGCTGCTTCCATATCGGCTTCGGAATATCGAAGCATCTGACCCTTTACTGGCGGCATCGTGCTCAAACATTAACCTGAAATTAATAGGTACTAATAGTTGACACCTAGTATACCCTGATAATTGACACTGTCTTCTTTTAGTTAGACTAGTGTAAAACAAGCAAAATTCAGACATGAACTTAATTTTTACAACAAAAATACTAAATTTGCATTAAAATAAGTAAACAAATTCAATTTGATGTAATCCTAGTAAAAGACACAAGTGTCATCTTTTGGGTTTTGATTCAGTTTGATGTAAACCCAATAGAAGACACACGTGTCATCTTTTAGGTTTTGATTCATTTCTGGAACCAATAGTAGACACGACTTAAAACTAATACAACAACAAGCCAAAATATCAAAGAAATGGTTCTAATACATAAATAATTTCATACATTTATAATATGGAAACTAACAGTAGCAATAATCATCAATGTGTATGACAAAATTATACCTGCTTAAAGTCAGTCGCCTTAAGAAAAACGTTAAGATTGGTGATTACCATGCATGTGTCAACTTGCTCACATTATTTTTTTTCAACTGACGCCATTTTAAAATTTGCTCTGAAAGTGTTCGCAAGTTTTTGACCACATGTCATAGATGGCACTAGGTGTTTTTGACATTAGTAGTTACGTAATTTAAATGATTATTTTTCTTATTAGAGAAGATTTTTTTTTAAAGTGTCATCTTTTGGTTCAATGTCGGGCATTGGTGCTTTTACCTTATATATATATATATATATATATATATATATATATATATATATATATATATATATATATATATATATAAATATATATATATATATATATATATATATATATATACATATACGTTCTTTGACGCAAACATAGTTTTATTTCCTCTTGACTTTCTTGATGAAATAATTTTCAAAAAATAAGTTTTAATGGTTGCTTCACCTCGATCGAAATATATTTCGCTGTATAAAGAACAGGATTTATTTATTAAAAAAACCGCGTAAAACAGTATAAAATATTATTTCGCTCTAAATATTTACACATGTGTGTAATTGTCGCCTAAATGTATTGCGTGCCCTTGAGTGCAATAGTGTCGATAAATTTATTCACCGATATTGGTTAATTTAATTGAATTCAAGCATAGTTAAAATTGATGAAATATTCAACGAGTTTTCCGCATACTTTGCTTCATCAAGAAAATGTTTTTGCTAAGTCATTTTTTCAAATGTTAGAGAAAGCTTCTAGTGAGTATTTTTTCAGAAAAACTAAAGCATACGAGTAGCATCAAAATTTAAAGGAAGGCATTGAATGATAGGCTTAATTTTTTCCTACCGATTTTAAGTATTTTCCGCTTATAAAAATATAAGCAGTGTGAAGAAAATTGGGATGGAAAATTTTTATTTTGATCAAACAAAAATAGCTTGGGATTTGAAAAGGTCTCATGGATCTTTTCCTATAATTTTACATTAATACTTTAACAATAAGACCCGTAGTGGCTTATTCCAAAGAAATTAAAACTTCTATAAAATAAGTACGACAATCTAGTTATTCCAATGCCAATCGACTATTATGATGTATTGCAATGAGCAAATACATCATTATACATGGCATGATTTTGATTAACAAACAAACTATGGAGCTTAGGGATTATATTTTGTTCCAGAAAAAAAAAACGATTTTGTTTTTTTGGTTGTAACTTAAAAAGTACATATCATAATTGAAAGCCATCTCGATAATTTTGCTTAAATAAATTTGTATCCATTCAAAAAGGGTTCCAAAAAGGCAGATATTTAACAAATAACAACATGTCAACCTTGATTGAGAATATTTTCAGAAAAAGACCAGATTTGTAAAAGAACGCCCCTGGTATCTTGCATGATAATGTTCCGTCCCACATATTGAATGCTATCTAGTAAGCACCGTGGTTACTAGTTATCACCGCTCCTAACTCTCTTGTTCCCCCAAACCCGAGTGGTAATTTCTTGGAAATTCGTTTTTAATCCATTAAAGCCATAAAATCATATTGGCAGGAGATGAAGGCCGTGCCAGAAATTGCCTATAACAAATGTAACGACGATTAGATGTTTTAAGGACAGAATTTGGACAAACGGAACAATGTTTTTGTTTTATTGAACAATCCTCGGTATTTATGTGCTGAATGTACTTTTGAGAAACTTAAAAGTTCTGTGTTCAGGAATTTAGTGTAAACAATCAGTAAGTCGGAACTTTCCGTTATATTAATGAAGACATTTATTAAATATGTTTGTAGGTCGAAATAATTCTTTAATTAGTTTTTAAGACGTTCATGAGGAGATTTACTATAACACAAAGATGTTAATTTATATTCCGTTAGACCAAAAGGAGATAAACTGTTTCCTTATGACAAAATACATTTGATCTTAAAATACATTTAATTGTCGTCTTAATCTATGTTACAAGTAATAAGTCAATATCAATAAAATGATACATTATTTTAGAAAAAGATATTTTGCTCATATTTTATTTGGCGTTTTAAAATAAGGAAAATACTAAAAATAATATTTTCCATCCGCATATTATATTAATAACTGGTTATAATATTCATTCGGTTGATTATTTCTACCCTAAATTACTCAATGAATCAAAAGATGTAATTTTTTTAAACTGTCCGTTGCAAATTGATAACAATGTATAATTCTAATTTTTTTAACTTTCGTGTTATCAAAACTCGACAAATAATAAAACTTGTTTGGCCCCTCGGAAAATTATACTAAAATTCAGGTAATGACTGATAATTCAGGAAATGGAATACATCGCGGCTTCCCTCGTAATCATTGAAATAACGTTACATTTGCTTTTTTTGGCCCCTCAATATTTATACTCGCCTACACTACCTACATAATGAAAGTACTCTTCATTCATTGGGCCACTTCAGTGATACTGTTTAAACATTTTAGATTGATACTTCCGTTTCTGAACGAATTTTAATGCAGAAATAAATATTCTCATTGGAAGCGTATAATATAGCATTTATTTTATGCAATGAATTTTTATATTAGGTTTTAAAAGGGGATTTATTTCAGTATTACTTCAGATACTATACATCTATTAATATTCTAAACCGACAGGGTTTGTTCAAGCAATTATTTTAGTTGCAATATTTGTTTATGCAAATCCAGCCATTATGGAATATTAAATTTATTGTGTATGCAATCACCTGTCATGTATTTTCAATTACGAATGCAAGAGTTTTTAGTCGCGAACACAAAACTATTATAAAAAGAACTTTCTAAGTTTTAAATTTTGATTCGTCTTAATATTTTTAGGCTGAAACTAATAGATTCTCTTCACGAATTATTTAAGATAATGATTTATCGTCATAAAAACGGTTTTTTTTTACTTTCCATTTTTGGACATATTCCTTTTTAAGTACCCTCAACTGCAGTCAGTTCTGAACATTTAACTTCCAATACCGGTTGGCAATGTAAAAAATTTGTTTTCAGATATTATTAGAAATCGACAGGCATAGCTTATCTATTACCTGTTTTGTAAGATGTTAAGAATTCACATCTATTTATTTTAAATAACAAGCCTTATTTCATAATTTCAATATAAGTAATTAATAATTAAGAACATTCAACGGTTTTGACACAAATTACTTTAAAAATGAAATTGGTCATGTCGATTACAAAATAGAAAATTGTAAAGATTAAAATAAACGTACTTAAGTAAGTGATTTCATGAAACATTTATTGATAATAATATTCCATTGAAATAAACTAAAGCTTACTTCGAATTCATTTATTTCAGTTACCCATTTTTGTTTTATAAAAAATTATTATCAAGGAATATTTTATCAAATCTTACCATACCACTTATCTTCTTATATAAGAAGACCACGGTGAGTATTTGATTCAATATACATTATATTGCATGCGGGGAATCTTCGAAGTTTATTTATTACCAATCAGCACTCTGAAGGAAAGGTCATCCAATTAAATTTGTTTTTCAATTAAAATTCCAGTATGCTATTGTTTAACGGTTTCTCAGTTATTGTGTATTTTCAGAATCGCCTTCCAAATGTTTTTCAAGGAATTTTAAACGCTCGAAGTAATATGTGAATGAATATTTTACAATAGAAAATGGTAGTTGTACGAGACTCGCATATACAAAATATAATTTGAATTTTATTATTCTATAAACAAAATTTATTAATTATGTGGCGGTTTGATATATATATATATATATATATATATATATATATATATATATATATATATATATATATATATATTATATGCTTTAACAATAGTCAGCTGTAATTTCAGACAAGGGAGCGATAGTCTTTAACATTATATATTACATTTGTGTCAACGTACGTCATAACTACGCAAGCAGAGAAATAACCAGTTCAGATACGAACAATGCTTCAACTTGCAGGAGAGTTCTCGACTGTGTTACGGCTAATAGGAAAAAATGAAAGAAAACTCTCACTCACTGAAGCTGAAATCTGAAACTTTTCCTTTTCGAGATGAAGGGTGAAAGGCAATGTGTATTTTGGAATTAAATATATTTTTTCCTTTCTTTTTTAATAATGCTTATTACCTACTTATTTTTATATATTAACTTTTTAATTATTTTGAGAATTTTTTGGTCAAGAAACTAACATTTATATTCGTATTCTCTTTGTGTAATAGTTAAATAATTATGTGTTTATTACTCTATCGATTAAGAATTTTTTTGTAAATTAATATGTATTTTAATGAAGCTTGACGTAAAAGTATATTGTGTAATTTCAAATATTTTGTATGATTGCAATATTTACCTCAAAATCTAATTTTACAGTATTATTGTATTAGTTTTATTGTGCTACCAACCTTTTTCTGATTTCTATGTACTAGATTCACTGTTAAAACCTAAACAATAAAATAAATTTCTTGAAAAACACATAAACGTGGATAGATGTATTGATGGGTAATGAACTTGTCAATAAGTACTTCTGGCTAATCGTGATTTCATATCAATATTATAAGGAGAATTATTATGGCCGACATGCATATTCTTTGATTTAAGGACCCAATTTCTTTGCAAATTTCAACGTGAAATGTGGATGTTATATTACCAAATACTTACATCAACTATTTACTTTCATCAGTCTATGCCCAAACAGTCTTCATTATGTTTTAGTCACGGACATATTAAACAAAATTTTCTCTCAATCTTGTAAGAATCTACTTCTATTTTTCCGCTAAATTAATTTTCTTCAATTTTACAATAATTTATGTCAAATCATAGTCACTTTGATTATTTTTACAGTAAATAAAGAAAAGTGAAGCTGTTGCGAGAAGTGATAAAATACTTCCAACTTTGAGACATTGGCATTATTGAATAATATATTAATTTCTAATCCTAAAGCCCTTAAAAACCTATTAAAACAATTTCTCATACATTCCGATATTATATACATATTTAAAAATATACATATCATTTTTGTTTTCTTTTTAGAATAATGTAGTTAAAGGAATAATTATTTAGTTCGGCATATTGGTCCGTCCGCCCGTCTGTCACAATCTCTTACTTTCTGTAGTTTTAGGTATAGCTGCATGAAATTTTACAAGTTGTTGCTTCACATGATTGATTTTGATTTCTACTTATAAACAATATTTTTTAATATACTTCCCCTCACACGTAAAATAGAAGCCAATCACTTTTTGGTTTTTAACCATAAGTTTTAAAAATCGGAAACATTTGATATGGCTACTGGGATCTGATTAGAAATTCTAATTTTAAAATTTTGTTGCATTTGTGTTAAAAAAACGTAATTTTTTAAAATTAAATAATATACTCCTAATAACCATAATTTCATGCAAATTACCATACGACATTAATTGTCTGTACGGCAAATATATCAAGGAATTTTGCATCTATAAGATGAGGAAAGAAATATTATTTCGTATCTTTCCAATTGTGACATTAGGAGCCGGCGACCTAAATCTTTAAAATTAAACTGATAGTTGTGTGAATTGTAAATACTTTTTTAATTCCTTAACAGGTAAATATCGTAATTTATCTCCTTTCCTTTTAATTAAACTCATAGAAACTACTGATATAATCTACATAAATTTCGCAAAAATATGCGAAAACATACATATAACATGTAATTGTACAATATTGGAAAGAAAAACAGGAAAAATATGGTAATATACTCTTATCAAATTATAACATCAAATATTTCAGTTTTTGCTTTCTCTTCCTGAAAGTAATACGGTATTTTATGTAAAGAAGAAAACATCCTGCGATGCCGAAATAGATATCTCGTTTTACATCCCACATCAAGCACACTTACAAAACATTGGAATGGATTTTTTCTTACACTTTTAATAACAGACGAGGCCATGTCGAGAATTCTCATTGAAATTTAAACGCCACTCTCGTAACTGTCCTAATGAAATTGACTTTCATCATACATTATTCGGACGTGAGTTTACATAATTAATTTAATAGGAACGATTTAAATATTGCAAATACCTACTGATGTATACAGTTTTTGATTTAATAAAGTAAGGTTTGTCCTTTGAGAAATATTTCCTTCTCGTAGTCTCAGTCTGTAAATAAATTTTATCAACATATTGATTTAAGAATCAAAATTTTGTTTTGTATTGAAAGCGCTTAGCCATTCTGGAAGAAATTTATTTGTCGATGAAATTGTTGAACACAATTGGAATTTTTTTCATTTTTGTCGCGATCACTAATTGTCCATTCCAGATTTATTCAAGCTGTAACGGATCGTGGCTATGTTTTCTTTATTTATTTATTTTTATATATTAACGATATATAATTAGCGATTTTCGAAATAATTTTAAAGCAGGTAATACTTTATTTTGACCTGAGAGACTATATAACCATCTTTAAATTGAATTATTTCAAATTGCGTACAATCTTCCGTCCCATTTTTACATTATTGAGGGCTGAAATATGTATAATTTACATTTTTGGAATGAAGACTTTCATTTATTAATTTTTTAAGTGTGTCTATGCATGCGATTTGCATATCCTGGACAATTTTAATATTCTCAATATGATTTAACACTGTTTTTTGTTCGTTGTATATTCATTTATGAAGTTAAATATCATTGCTATTTCAATCTCAAATCAAATCCGTAACTGATATCAAGATTGCATTTCACACGAACTTATTCATCCTAATTTTTTTAAACACATAAATTAATTTTATAACAAAAAGATATTATTGTGCAATGCATCAATTCGTCATGCATCAAAATTTCTGTGTATATGTTCCCACCATATTGTTAGAAATGTTTTAATCCTTTAAAAAATTCGACACGAAAATGCCACTCCCCCAATAGCCAATCTAACATGGATATGTTATATTTCTGAATTGAACACTCCCATGGGATACATTCCTCTCGTAAAAGACGGGCCAGAGGCGCACTAAAATTTTACAATATCCATCAAAAAGTTAAGTAACTTGATTTAAATGGCCTTACAAATAATAGCTTATCATAAGAGAATGGAGAAAGATGATTTTGCGATGGTATCCTTGATGAATACATGCATATAACTGAGCGGCTATGAGGAACAATACAATAGTATATTGCTTTTATGACAAACACGTACACGTTAATGGATGAAATTTGTACGTGTTCAAACATATTTCGCAATAACGTTTTAATGTAATTTTACATTTAGTAATTCTATAAGAACAAATTTTATATTTATTATTATTACATAGGTAGTAAATTTGTAATAATTGGTTCCGAAATGGAAGTCACATTCAACAAATTTATCGTTTATGCTAGAAACGAGTGTGAATATTTAAGAACTTTTAACTGTGTGATTTTCTGACTTGCATTCAAATATTTCATAGAGCATATATTCAAGCGTCGTTCAATAAATGGATTCTTTGGATACTATGTGTGTTGTAATGAGAATTATTTATATTTTATCTTGCATTTATTTAATTTTATTTTCATATCGATTCTAGATTCTGATATAATTCAAGACTACTAGAAACATAGAAAGTGTTCTCCTAAACAGGGTAGATAATTTCAAAAACCTTGCATCTATTGTGGCACATATATTTAGCATTGCAAATATAGGGAGTGCAATCATAACGCTTTTTCTGAAACGGCATTCCAAAATAACCATCTCATATAACTCACACATAAACGTCAAGCGTCACTAAAAACTTAAGGCAACGTGTGTAAATAGATAATAAGCATTTATATATCTCAAAAGTTTTGCCAATGAGAAACTATATGAAAGAAAACCTACACACCACAGAGATGAGAATGCCACATTAGACAACATTAGTGACAAAAATGAATAAAATAAGAAACATATATGTACGTAGAACCAGAAAAATCTTTGAAATATTTCCCGAAAACTGCCTGATGTCGTCATTCTTGTTAGTTGATACCTTTAGGAGAAATGAAGACTGCAATTTAAGAGCAATAATGGAAGTTGCGGAAAAAAAGTATAAGGCCAATCCCGATGACCGCGGGCCAGATAATTGTAAAAGTTCTACAAGTAATAGATGCCTCAAACAACACAAAATCTTATCTAGTGGTGACGATGTGTGAACAACTGACTCGACTTGATATTCTAACCCCAAGGTTTTTCATACTATCCCTTAAATTTCTTTAAAAGATGATAATCCATCAATTCCATCTCTCAAAAGATAGCTTGACAAAATTCAATACATTTTAAACTAATGATTGGCGATGACGAAATATCTGTAGATTCGAAAACAATTCTTTGGATGAACGCTTTATAAGGGTTTTCCAATTAATCCCAGTAATTAAATTTGGTAATAAATTATGAAATTCTCGAAACATATATAAATAATAATAACCTCTATGATTTTGGCATCTTATTTGATATGGGTAGAAAATAATATACAGTAATATTTGTCCTTTGTACGTGAACATTAGTCATCATATATTGCACAAAATATGAAAACTAATGTACACGTACAAAAGATAAATATGACTTTAAGATGACAAATTACTTATTATACTAACTGTGCCCCACGGAACCATTTGCATGAAATGTATAATAAGAAAAATTATTAGAATTTCTTTTATTCTCGTGTATGTTGCTCTTAGGTATAAACTATTAGCTTACCAAATATCATCAAAATCGGTCCAGTATATTTTGCGTGATTGTCGAACAAATTGACACGCATACAGATGGACACAAAATCAAAAAGCTGGTTTTCTGGCTTCTACTATTATTCTTTGTGCTAAATTAATCACTGTTTTAAAAATATGTTTCGTCTACAGAATTCACTCTAATACAATTTTGTTGATTTTTTGTTTTTTGATTGATAAGAAAAAGCACATTCACACTTTATTACTTATGCAAATATTTTAGTATCATTTGTGACTGTGATAGAAAAAATGTATCTTTCTGTGCGTTTAGGCCCCACGGGAAAAACAATACGGAAAATTAGAAGTTTAAGACGTCGAAAAGGAACGGAAATATATTTAATTATATTTTTAGTATAGGATAACAAATTTTTGGTTAGATAGAATAGTAATTTTAAAGCAATTGTAACAATAAATAATGTAAATTTCAGCATTACTTATAATCGACTACATTATAGTACAAATAATAAGAATCTAATTTAGTTTTATTTTTTGTGCATATGAATTCTTTCACAAGTGTATTTTTACTAACCTATGTTTTTACTTAAATTTTTTTCAACGTTTTGGAAATTATAGGTTAAAATTGTGTTACCCACGTATTTTATATACTTTGTATTCTTACCAGCTTACACTTACTTACGGCCTGCCAAGTTCTTTTTATTTCTTTTCTCATTTACCACTTATTTTCAATATTTCCCGAGTGAAAAAGAGTCCCTCTAATATTGTGACATTCCTCCAGTAGTCAGTTCATCTAACCCAGCCTTATATGTTTTACAATATTATATATATGATCTGTGTGATAATAATTGTCTAGGTAAGTATTAAATAAAATACGGGTTAAACACAAAACAAGTTCCTGAAAAAGAATTCGAAGTTTTGTTCCCAATATTTTGTATATCATTTCTATTTTGCTGAAACATTCTGAAACTTTAACTGAAAATGTATCCTGGAAAAAAATCCAAATATGAGACTTTGATTAAAAATAGTTTCGCATAAATTGCATAAATAATTTGAAAAGGTACATGTTAGAATATGAGGCTACGGTAATATCGCCCTTTCCTGTGTAATTCTAATAGTATAAAGTAGGGGATATAAAAGAGTTTCTAAACCATCGCTCTCTCTTTTCTGCTCGAGAACATCAGTAATTGCGGTGGCTATTTACCTGGGTTCCTCGTCCTGGAAAATCCCCTGTACTAAATCAATATATCTAACTTTTTATGAGTCCAGTAGCCCTAGCTTGATAATAATTCAACGACTATAACTATCAATAACACAACCTACGACGCACACTTTTCAAAACCGCAATCATCAATATAAATTAAGAACTGTAAATTGACTTCAAATAATTCTTTGATTTTAATTGAACAATAACTATCTGCGGAAATTATTCCACGTAGAAGTCTGCTGTGAAAATGTGTCTTCAAAATTAAGTATTGTGGAAGTTCTACATTCAAAGACAGATTTGAAGGCCAGAACAAAAATAACACAACAATCGACTCGATGATCTAATTTCTTGTTCATAAAAGTTAAACTACTAAAGAAGTTCGGAATAATTTACACATATACAAGTAAATCATTTTAATCACACACTGATTGCATAATAATTACACACTATTACATAATAATTATACTTACATATTCCCAAACTTATATATATATATATATATATATATATATGTATATATATATATATTATATATATACTTCTTTAATACTGGCAGTATTTTAATGTAAATGTGAAAATAGTTCACGGAAAAAACTGGGCAGTTTGAATAGCAATAGATTCGATCACGTTAAAATGGAATAAAGATACAAGCAATTATAAAACAAAATTTCATAAAGAAATCTAAAATTCTTTGCTGAATTTACAGTCTTGAAACAATGAAGCCCGCTATACAGACTCTGATGCTATATACACATGACGCTATATACACATATATATACACATGACCAAACATAATTACCTCCTGCAGAAGGAAACGAATAATCATTACAACGTCACAATTCAAGGATGGCTTCTTATATCAAGGTCAAAAAATGGAAGACAACAGTGTGTAGCTTCTAGTCACATAAATTTTGAGTTCTGAAACGACAAAAATTTGTGTAATAATATCTCAGTCAGAAATGTGTTGCACGTATCCAGTCTGTAGACGAGTATTAAATCTAAATGAGTATATGGTATGATGAGTATTGACTTTGATACCACGGTAAAAAAGTCTTCAAGTTTACTTCTAAATGCTTCATTTTTTCATTTATTCTTTACTCACCGATTACTAAATTACAAACTGAACATTAGTTTGAATACCGCACTCTTTATGCACTCTACAAGAAATATTACAGTAGCTTCCATAATATTCCAGAAATCGGTCGAAAAAGTGGCGGATTTGTAAGTTGCCAACCTAATATTATTATTAAACAAGATCCTTATTAAAAAATGCAACTATACAAAACGATGAAAACTTAAAGTAATTCATTATATGTTACAACGATATAATGAACAACATTGGTTAGGCACTTAATAATTTATATTGTTTTCATCATTTCATAAGTTAATGATTATTTTAAATGGTTTCATTTTTTATATAGTATAATTAATGACCAATTTTTTAAATATCGCCGTATAATAATTTAATATAATACACCTTGCATATGTCTTTTTGGCATTCATAAGTGAAGAGAATTTTGTTATCCAAAAGTTCAAAGTGTACCCAGATATCTAGTTTTTGTATATGCATTTAAATAAATTCTATTAGGTTCTTATTGGAAACGATGTCGTTCTAATTCTTGTATTAATAATATAGTTTCTCTCATTTTGCTACTTTATTCTTTAATTCATTTGGAAATATTTTATATTTAAAAATACTTCCCATATAATATCATTCGATTGAAAGGAGTTTTCCAGTAAAATCCAAAAATATTACATTGCTCATTCATATATTGAATAGAGTGAAGGCAGCTCATATTATTTGGATTTGTGCCGTCATAAAATTATATTGGTTATTCATACGCTAAATACAGTGAAGAAGTAAGGGCAGGTAACTTCGTTTGGATTTCATCAAATAAATAAAAAGATATTTAAGATCTCGAGCATACCCTGACCGACAGCATCCCACTCCAAGGATTATTGAAAGTGACGTTGCAAAATCCAAAAAAACTTACGATGACCTCAAGACAAAGGAGTTTTTTTATATATGTGCACACAAAGTGATCATGTCAACAAAAAAATAGATTATATATTGGCCGTATTAATTTTACATAAGTTTAATGAATGCTTTACATATATGTTGTTATTGTAGCAATTATATGAGAATAATGAATAATTAGTGATATACAATTATAAATTTATATATCTTAATTTATATATATATATATATATATATATATATATATATATATGTATCTGCTTTGAGCAATAAATTTCGGAATGGAATTAAACCATTCAGTTTTAATATACAACTACGAAAAAAAATAAGCAATACTGTGAAACATACAGATTAATAGACTGTCAAATCTTGCATGTACGAATTTAGATAAAAAATGATAAAAATATGAATGAACCAATTATGAAATTGTATCAGGTAATATCAGAATATATCAAATCATATCATATTAAAAAAAATGAAAATGTAGGTATAAATAATCATTGTGCTGATATTTTCATGGAGACTTAGCCAAAAAGTAAATTTTACGAAAGAAACTGGAATATCAGAAATAAATATAATTGTTTAATCTCATGCAACGGTGTCTAATATGTTGTTAGCTTTTCTTATGCTGTACTAATTTTTATGCTTAAATTTTATTTAAAGTTAAAACTGCTTGAGTACATTTTTGTTACATTATTTTTAGTAAGCAGTGTTCAAAAATTTGGTAAATATTTTGCTATTTGGCCAATAGTTTTAAGTCTGTATATAATATATAATGTTAAATATCAAGGTAAAATTATATAACCTATTGTCAGCTCTACGTTCTTTATTTATTAAAACTATTTGGTCATTTTTTGACTTTATGTAAAACTGTTTAATATATGCTAACATGTATGTATTTTTGATGTTAAGGACGTATTTATAAAATCCCGCGGCTCGGGCATAGCGTCGCCATTTTTTGGTGTGCAGCAAATTTATTGTATATTTGCAATATCTCGATAAAGCAAATAACGCAACAGAATCGTGTAAATCTTGAACAATTTGAATTTTATATGGATGGAACTTGAGCTTTTTTCACATTTTTACCTGTAAAGTTGATTTCGGAATTCCCAATATCGATGAACGTGTACGCAGTGATAAACGGGGATTTTCAACGACAGAAACCATAACACGCTCGACATTTTCATCCATGGCTACCAATGGTGTAGTTCCTGGACTGGGCCTATTTAATGTTGATCCTGTAGCTCTGAACCTTGCTACCTATGACTGAATGAGGTTGATCGTTGGTCCATCACGTAATCGACGAATACTGTAACGATTATTAAATCGACGGCGTGCTACAGACAGTGAAAATCCACTGGAAATGTACACCTCGGTGGCAAAAGCGCGATGCTCTCCGCTCCACTGTTCCATGGCTACTAAAACATCCGCACCGCTTGCGCTTTTAACGACGCGCCCCTCTTATGTGTTGCGTTCAGAAACTATGTTTGTTCAAAATTTGAAATCTGCCAGTGGACACCCGGTATATGTGGGATATTATATTCAATTCCAAAACAAGTAAAGTTTGTGTCAGTTCTCAAAATTGATTCTTGCTTGATGTAGCGCGAAATTCTGTAGTTAAAATACCAAACTTTTTTTAAAATTATACCAAACTTTACTTTCAAACACTTTGTTTCATATTTGTGTTTGCTAAAACGAAATCTTTTTACTTAGTTCTCATTTTAGTTATATAAACAATCATTAGTAGCGTTTTCTTTTTCATTTCGAAAATATAAATTGTAAGAAGTGGCTATAAAAGTATCAGGGCCTCTCGCGAGTTTTATTCTCATCATCATTAGTTTCTCGCTTTCAAAATCTTAGCACCAATGGAATGTGGTGAATGATCTCTTATTTTCATTGATCTGGATAATAGGGGATTCATCAATTCTGGGACTATACAGTTTTGATAAAATATCTTCAAATTTGATTCGATGTTATCTTTCTAGAATTGGCCATCCTTCGCAAATAGGCAGACGTGACCAGTGATACGAAGTAGACTTTGTGTTTGATAAAACAACGGATATTTTTATTTACATGATTTTTACCATACTCGTCAGTTCCACAGAGTGACGCGAAATTTTGTAATTAAAATTGAATTTATAACCCCGTCAAATTTATCAACCGCTCTCCTCAACGTTGATATGTAAAAATGGTGCTAATTCTCTAAGTACAGTGCGTTAATTGTTTTTTTTTCATGTTTTATTGATGATGCGTGGTAAAGATAGCAAGTGGATGCGTAGCAAAGCATACCCCTATAAAATCTGTTTAAATATTTAAGCCCAATTAATATTTACACATTTCTTGTATACTTCGGCCAACCAAGAAGCTAGGCGGAAGATATTAACATATCTTCCACTTATGCTCTGACTAAATAAGACTAGAACTTTGGTGGATTGGGTTGCGCTCTGTTCAGGGGTCAATACCAATTCATTCAGAAACTCTTTTCTGCTTCTTCTTATACTCCATCTATCATTCCGGCGTCTTTGAGTATTTTGATAAGGACTTGGTTTTTTATTCTTTTAAAATTACTGACATCCTTGACACTTCTACGAAATGCTTCTAATTTCTATATTTTAAAAAAAGCGTCTGTTGTGAAAATAAATTTATGCACAAAAGATTGTAAATAGCTTTCTTTAAAATACGCTACTGCAGCTGCACATCGCCCACTATAAGTGCCTCGGGGAGAAAAGTTAACCCTCTTTTCTCCTACATATTTGGCAACGCGCAAATTAAAACTTTCTGCTAAATTATTTGTTTCGTTGTGGACTGAACTATAAAAATGTAAAGATAATCTACGAGCGATGTCAGTTATTTTGTGGTAACCACTACAAATTGTTAATTTGGTAACTAAATTCTCACTGCTACGCATATTCGGGTTAAAAAATAAGACGAACAGTTAGAATTATCGTAAAATATATTATAGGACTAATTAATATGTTATTGATTAGTCCTATCACACTCTTTTTATGGTATCAACATTTTCAACAAACTGTACATTTTAACTATTCTAATGTGTCATGGACGAATCTACGCCTCAGCGCAATCTCAAGTAATTGAATTGGCTGAGTTTGAAGCAATTGCTAACAAGGATTTACAATAATTACTCAGGCAATGATTTTTACATTCTATTTTCTGTACAGTGACATTCTTATTGAAAGTTTATTCACAATTCTTTTAAAGAATTGTGAATAAATGAAACCATTTGCTGCAAAAGATTTTTCCAATCGCAATAATAGCGGCTTTCATTTTAGTTGAAGGATCGATATAATTTTTAACCCGGCGTCATTGTTGCTGGGTATCTAATACCCGACGCATTTTAAAAGGGTCATAACTTTAAAACAAAATGAGCGCGTAAATTGTCCGTTACAGTAGCTGCGGTTGTTGACCTCTTTTCGCGTATTCACTTGTCTATTTAGTGTTGCTGCGGCGACAACGGAGTTTACACGTGTATAAAGAGCGCGCGGGTAAGTTATACCCGGCCACAATGGCTATGTAACATTTATATAGACAGTTTGTTTGTTGTTTTTTATTGTTTATTGATAAATTGCATATCGTTTTTCACAGTTTTATGAACCATGTCTTATGAAAAGAAACAAAGTCGACTCCTAGCCTTGTTTGAACAAGCTAACGTTAGTGACAATGAACAGTGCAGCTCAGACGATGAGGGTGAAATCGACCATCTTTCAGAGCGAAGTCAAGGCAGTGATACGGAACAAGAATGCAGTGATGATGAACAAGAAGCAATTGTTTCTACAAGTAACCAGCAGTTTTATATTGGTAAAGACAATTCCACCAAATGGTCTTCGAAACCACCTCGGACCAACGTTCGCACAAGGTCAGAAAACATAATATTACAAAAACCTGGGGTAAAGCTTATTGCGCAAAATGATAAGACTGGAATAGAGTATTGGAGACGCTTTATAACTACTAATATGCTCGAACAAATACTTCGTCATACTAATGCGAAGATTAAACAGAGACAATTGTCTAACAATAAACAATCGCTTCAGTATTTATTAAAAGAGACACTGTAGACGAACTATTAGCTTTGTTTGGCTTGTTATATTTAGCCGGACTAAATCGTTCTAATCGCCAGAATTTGAGTGACTTGTGGAGAACCGATGGTACTGGTGTGGAAATTTTTAGTACTGCTATGTCTTTGCAGCGTTTTTACTTTTTACAAAGCTGTTTGCGTTTTGATGATGCAACAACACGCCAAGAGCGGAAGCGACTGTACAATCTGGCTCCAATTAGATATATTTTTGACGATTTTGCCTCGAACTGTAAAAATACTTATACTCCCAATGAGTATCTTACAATCGACGAAAAGCTGGAAGCATTTCGCGACAGGTGTTCATTTCGTCAATATATCCCGAATAAACCTGGGAAATATGGCATTAAAATTTATGCTTTGGTTGATGCAAAAAACTTTTATACTGTCAACCTTGAAATTTATCCCGGTAAGCAGCCTGATGGACCATTTTTGCAAAGCAATAAAGCTTTCAATGTTGTAGACAGATTAGTGCAGCCTATCTCTAAAAGTAATAGAAATATTACATTTGACAACTGGTTCACGAGCGTTCCACTGATAACACATTTGCAACAAAATCATAAACTAACATCTACAGGTACCTTACTTAAAAACAAAAAAGAAATCCCACCAAACTTTATAACCACGCAAAGAAAAGAAGTATACAGCACTCAGTTTGCATTCCAAGATATTAATATATAAAGATATGACGCTTATTTCCTATATGCCTAAACGGTCTAAAGTGGTGCTGGTATTGTCTTCCCTTCATCATGACCAAAACATTGATCCTGCTAGTGGTGAAAAAAGGAAACCAGAGATAATCACATTCTATAATTCTACGAAAGCTGGCGTCGATGTGTCGATGAGCTCTGTGCTACTTATGATGTATCTCGAAACTCTAAACGCTGGCCAATGACAGTATTTTATGCGGTCATGAATGTAGCTGCAATAAATAGCGTAATTATTTGTCGTGAAAATAATAACTCGAAAACAAACCGACGTGATTTCCTTAGAAAACTCGGTCTATCAATGCTTGAAGGTCATCTTCGCGTGAGAAAAAATATGGAGAACTTACTGAGAGGCTTACGTAAACGTATTCACGAACAAGTAGGTGAAGTTATGACCTACCCTCCGAATAAAACTTCAAAAACATACAGCAAATGCAAACACTGTCCTTCTGCCAAAGACAAAAAAACTAGGCATAACTGCAATAAGTGTAACAAGCCTATTTGTATGCAGCACATTATTCCATTATGCCAAAGTTGCGTTGATCTCGATATCGAATAAGTCAGTATGTTAGTAATAAATAAGCTTTGTTATATATAGTTCCTGATTTCATGTTTATGTACTAAAAAAAATTTTATGTTCTGTTTCTAAATGTTAATTATTTTTTTATTTTTGAATATATTTTTAAGTTACGTTCTAAAAAAATTATCTCAGAATAAGAAGATCTAATTTGATGATAATTTGCTCATTTTATGATAAATAAATATTTAATTTTTATAAATAATGTTTATAATTACCTATTTCCCTAATATAGAAAACTAATATTGACATAAGCTTGATTCGGTGTACAATAATGCACATGGGTACAACTTACCCGGCCACAACGGCTAAGTTCTGTTTAGTAGCCACAATGACGCCGGGTTAAAACAGGTATGTAATAGAGGCTCAATGCCATTGTTTGACGATCAAGAACAAGTGAGGGTGTACTTATTTTTTACTCCTAGATGAATAACGTTTTCACTGTGGAGACTTTAATTGCTGCAGCACCCGCAGAAGCGGTATAATTCCTGCAATAGGACCTTTCAGACCAAGAACTATTTGCTTCTACAGTAATTATTATTACATGGCTTTCATTTACACCGCCAATGAATTTCGCATATTCTGTTTCTTCTCGTGCCGCCTCAAACATTCAATGCTTTGCTGCTCATTCCCACCATTGCGAATGGTATCATGACTAGAGTTATACACTTTTAGAGACATGGGTGGATATATATGACATAAAACTGTATTTAAATGTGTCTGCCAATATTATGAATATTTTTTGATTTAGGATTTTTTAATTGAATAATAAAACTGTTAACATTTTATTTGTTATTTTTTGTTGCTTACTTTTAGAGTTTTAAAAAAAAATTCCTTCAAAAAGAACAAAAATCATAAAAATATCTTATTGAAAATTTAAAGAACTATTAACATATTCAGATATAATAAATTCTTAAATATATTCAGGTTTAAATTTTTTTCAAAAAATCATTGCACACATGTGAAGTATATTCAAAATTTTACGTTACACGTCATAGCCTTTTTTTAAGTTCAGTATTGTATTTCTACGATATATATTTGGGGAAGGCAATCTCCACTGTTCTATACAAATTGACAATTAAACTCCAATTAAAGCATACGTTAAACCTAAATTCACCCATTTTGAGGGACAATTCCGAAAATACTTTCCCAATTCAGTTACGGTTATCGCTTAATAAAAGAAAAGCGATTAGACCCTACCGCTTTCACTTTGGGAATTTAAACGGATGGGACCGAACGATTCGAATAACGAAAGCTTTGAATCCGATGTGTAGAATTTGGTTTTTTTTGTGACATTCTACAAACAAGGGTGAGTAACGTTATTACGCCTGAGTGGATATTTACATAATATGATATTCAAATCTCCATCATTAAAATTTGTGTCTGTACCTAAACAAATTCCGAGAGAGTCTAGTAATTATAAGATAGAAAGTATTTTGTTATGTATGAATTATATTCAGAATAAGGGTGTGTTTTGATGTACAGTTACAGTTAATCTAATTAGCGTGTTATTTTTAAACAGAAAACATAAATGAAATGTTATGGATGTAATTCTAACACTTAATCACTTCAAATTATTCATATAATTAGTATTATTTAGTTATGATGAGATTTATTGATCAATGGATTTTCAAGCTCCGCCCTTTTCTCTTTCCAATATACTAGCCTTTTTTCAGGCGCTCGGCATATTGACAAACTGAATTAACCGCGCTAATAACTCGTTAGCCCATGGAAGATAATTTGTGACTCTTTGGAATAATATGATTTCAAAATATTACTTGAAGGCGTATTTACATTTTGACGAAAAACGCCTATTTCTGGAGAGCTTATTATAAACTCTAGGAATATGTAATATATATATTTATTTTGTTTTGAATTATAGATATCCTAAAAAGATATAACTATCAAGTTTCATGTTCATCATTACGGTTTTACTAACGAAACCATAAACGTCACCATGACCGAGTCATCCGCACTTTGCCCGAAATTGGAGCACAGAGCTGTCATACAATTTCTTACAAAAAAAAACAAAAGGAGACAGGAATATTTGAAGAGATGTCAGCTGTTTATGGGAAGCCTGCACCTTAATTTGCGACCGTAAAACGTTGGAGCCGAGAAAGCCATGGGCATTAGCAAGGAATGAAAGGCGACATATTGCTTAATCATTTGCACATGAAAAAGGTGTGCGCGCGATGGGTGCCGAAAATGCTAACGCCGTTAGAATTGACAAAGAATTAAACAAGGTAACGGCAGCCGGCGACTGGGTTACATGGATATTGTATACACACATTTCCGGTGACTAGAGTTGTTTGACCGACCAATTTGATGTATATAATATAGTGGACTCGATTGTAAAATGTTACTATTTTTTTAGATATCCCATCAAGTTGGATATTCAGCAAATTTCAACATGGTTGTTAGAATAAAATGTTCTTTATTTCCTCTTCGTATATTTTGTATAAATGTTATAATTTAATTTTAAATTGTCATATTAGTTAGATGAGATTTCTCGAGTTGGATTTCCCCCTAACTATCTTTGTGCAGAAAACCACGTCGATCTGTTGTTCCATTGTGACGTGAAAGGAGGATAAAAATAACACACTTTGCAATTTATAACATTTGTTGAGAGTTTTATGTTAGTCGGTATAACATTTCCTGGGTTTAAATGTAGCCTATATCATTTCCTGATCTATCAGCTAGCAGATTACGTTGATCTGTTGCTTAATTGCAATACGAAAGACAGACAAATAAACACCTTTCGGAATTTATAAAATTTATTGGAATTGTTCTATTAGTTAAGATGTAATTTCCTTGGTTAGAAAACTGTTTCTGTCATTTCCTGACTCATCAACTATCTTATGCAGAACATCACGTTGATATGTTCCTCTATTGCGACATGATAGACGAATAAACAGACTTTTTAATATTATTTGATATTGTGATATTAATTATGATGAGAATTCCCGGATTCGTACTTTACGTGTGTCATTTCCTGTTTCCCCAAAAATCTCTGCGCAGTAAGTTACATCGATCTGTTACCCGTTGCGACTTGAAATAAGGACAAACACACATACTTTTGAATTTAAATGTAATTTTGGAATAATATATTAAGTAACATAAGTTTTCCTGAAGTGGCAATTAGCCTATATTATTTTCTGATCCGCCATCTAATTCTGTGCAGAATGTCACGTTGATTTGTTGCTTCATTACGACGTGAAAGAAGGATACAAACATACAATCGCATTTTTAACATTAGTTGGGATTGTAATATTAGTTAAGATAAGATTTCCGGAGTTGGTAAGTAGCCTGTGTCATCTCATCAGCTAAATATCTCTGTGCAGAAAGCCATATCGATCTGTTGCTCCATTGCATGAAAGAAGAACCAAGAGAAGACAAACAAACAGATATGTTCCCTCAACTATCTCTCTGCAGTAAGTCACGTCAATCTGTTACTCCAATGAGGCGTGAAAGAAGGGAAAAAAACCATCCAATTTTTTTAAATTATTTGAAGTTTTTGTTTTAGTTAGGAAAAGGTTTCCTACATTGGAAAGCAGTGTAGGTAATTTCTTGGTTCGCGAACCATCTCTGTGTAGAAACTTAAGTTAATCTGTTGCTCCATTGTGACGTGAAAGAAGGAAAAATATACACACTTTCTGAATATTTAACATAAGCTACGATTGTAATTTAAGTTAGTAAGAGATTTCTCGGGTAAACAATTTATCTAGGCCATTTCCTAATCCGCCTACTATTTATGTACAGAAAATAACATCGATATTTTGCTCCATTGCGTTATGAACGTAGGATAAACACTGCTTGTTTATCCTTTCGAATTTTTAATATTTTTAATTCGAATTTTTAATTCCCGGGTAAGAAAGTAGCCTTTGTAATTTCTTAGTCTGCACCATTATATCTGTGCAGAAAACCACATCGATTTTTTCTTTATTGCTACGTGAAAGAAAAATAAACAAACACATTTTCCAATTTTTAAAATTGGTCGGAAACATTGTTTAAGTTAGGATGAGATTTCCCAGATTGGAAAGAAGTCTGTGTTATTTCCTGGCCTGCTTATTATCTCTGTCTTAAAAATCACGTCGATCTGTAGCTTTATTACGACGTGAAAAAAGGACAAACAAATACAGGTTTGAGTTTTTAATATTAGTTGGGATTGTTATATTAAATAACATGGGATTTCCCGCGTTTACAAGTAGCTTACTTTATTTTCTTTTTACTTTATATCTATCTCTGTGCAGAAAGTCACGTTGCCCTTTTGCTCCATTATGATTTGAAAGAAGTACAAAGAAACACACTTTTACATTCATTATATTAGTTAGGATTATATTATTACTTAGAATGATTTTTATCGCGACGAAATGTAATCCAGGTCTTTTCCCGGTGGGCCAATTACCACTCTCTATGGTTTGTAAACACAAACAAGAATCGATATAAAAGAACAAACTAAAATGTAAAAATAATTAATAGGCAGAAAAGGTCGCGTAAAAAAGTTTTTAAATACAAACCTAAAAGGTTAATTAAAAAAAACAAACCCAGAATATAAAAAAATTAGCAAGCAAAATGAGCAAGGATTTCGTAAAAAATTATAAAATCAAACACAATTGATATCAAAAAAACATACCAAAATATAAAAAATTAAAAAGCAAAGAGAGTCGCGTAAAGAAAGTTTATAAATTAAAACACGAAAAGGTAATTAAAAACAAAAACTCGAAACATTAAATAATTTGCAAACCAGAAGGATTACCGTTTATTAAAGAAATTTAATAAGCAAAATGGGTCGCGTAAAAAAGTTTATAGATACAAATTGTTAATTAAAAAAAAAGACAAACCCTAAACATGAAATATTTAGTAAGCACGTAACGTAAACACGGGTTACGTAAACAAATATAAATACAAACACGAATTGATAATTTAAAAGAACAAACCCGAAACATTCAATTATTGATTTAGTAAGCAAAAAGGATTACGTAGAAAAATATAAATGCAAACACGAATTGATATACAAAAAAAAACTACCCGAGGTGTCCAGAAATTTAATAAACAAAAAACATCGCATCAAGAATATAAATAAAAACACGATCTTGGCATAGGATTGATAATTTAAAAAGAACCTAAAACTTCCAAAACTTAGTAAACAGAAAGGCTTATGTAAAAATAATTAAACGTGAAAAATTCTAAATTAAGTACGTAAAAGAGATTATAATTTTTTTTGAAATAGACATGAATTTAAATATATATGAAAAAAACTCAAAACGTCTATAAAAATGTATATCAAAACGTATATAAAATATTATAAATAACGGAATTAATTTATTTAAAAATGTATGTTACGAGATGTTTTGAATTTTTTTTTCTTAAATAAAAAATATTTGAGTCACGTTTTGGAAACAGCCATGATTTTAGAAATATTGCCAAGAATAACATGCATTTTTTTCATGGCCATAAATTTAGTAGATTTTGCTAAAAAAAATTTAATTAGCTCAATTCGGTGTTGTCAGCACTTTATAATTTGACATACCAATATCGATTTAAATTTTTAGTTTGTGAAACTATTGGAGTTTATGTCATTGCAGTTTGTATTTTATATAGATTATCTATTTATGTTTTACTATATTCTTAGGTCAGTCAAACTATATTATACATAGCGTCTATCTCTATATATAAATTTTATATAGCTGAAAATATTTGTTTTATATTTAGTACGTGGACAGATCCAAAACCAAGATGCTTGTGGATGAATCGCTCATAAAAAATATTATTACAAATTTGAATTGATTTTTCAATGACGCAAAATGCTTTAGAATTAAACTCGAAACCATAAAACTACCCACTATGTAATGTCCAGTACGGTGGATGGATTTGATGTATATTTGTATTTAACGATGGTTGTAGGGGAATTTATATTTTCTTACTAATTGTATTCTTCTCAATATGATATAATTTGGTTCTTTGGAAAGTAAGGGAAAAGAGCGCTAACTTCCCTTATTGATATTCTTTATTATATCAAAATTGTAATGATTTTCTTATGACTTGAGATAAGCTTTTAGATATTCATATTTTTAGGATTAAGAGTTTTAAAAATAGGGAGAATAAAAACAATTTTTCGTGTGTCTTATTCGTATCTTAATAGATTTGCTGTTTAAAATGACAAAATAAAATTTTTTGAATCTTTTAACTAGCTTAATTAAAAAACACCGTAGGTCACATCAAAAGAAATCTATAAATGTAAAATTTTCGTATAAATGAATATATTTCAACGTCAACATATACTGACATTTTAATAGTTAATTTTCATTTTATTTGAAAAATTAATTTTTACCCACTAATTTTCTTCAATTAATGATTTAAAATTTTTCAATATCTATATTGACGGATTTAAAATATAAATTCAATTAACATTTATCTTAGCGATTGAATGAGAGCAAACAAGCGTTGTTAAAAATAATGACAGGTCGAGTAACACAGTTTTCGTCAAGGTAGACGGCAACACATTTTTACTTATAACGTAATAATGTCACGTTCTTCCTGTATGCTTGGTTCTTTTCATTCAACCCATGAAAAAGGTTCTTATTTCACTTACCACAGCATGTACAAAATATGTGACTTTTCTGTCTTTTAGACTTTTAAGCCTTTTATATGATATTTCATTCTTGGTGATGGTAGTATTTTTGCCGTCTTTTAGTTAATTATGTTAGATATATTTTACGTTAAATTGTTGGTAGGAATTATATTACACACATATATTTATTTTTCAAATTTTCTTTAAGAACAGCTTGTCAAGAAGGTAACTCATACTGCGACGGTTCCTTTCACTTTTGGATGCCTATAAATATTGAAATTTGCGTAATATTTCTATTAAAATATTTACAAAAATATTTTTTTATTATCCTAAAACATCACTCACTATACCTTTTAGAGGTAATAAACATATGTAATAAACATATTATGATAACTGAATATGTAAATATACAATTGTGTAACTGTGAATATGGAAAACGTAGTAAATATATTTCCTCCCATATTTGGAAATGAATTTTAAATGCGCCCATAATAATGCGGCACATGCACCTCTCATGATACCTCTGCTTATAATCACCATAGAGGTGTGAAATTTGTTTTCATTCCCATATGCTTGAGTCACATATTTTTATTTCGCTTGTAATACATGTTAAAAAATTTTAATGTTTTTCACATATGATGTCACGTTAATATAAAATAGCAGTAATATTTACGTACGTACTAAAATATTTAGTAATTTATTACGTACATGCGATACAACAAACTGACTAATGAAAACGCGAGAGTTAGTTATTAGGGTTTCTTGGTTTCAAAGCATTTTAATTAAACCTTTCACTATTTTATTTAGGAAAATTTTTAAGCAATTTCATAATTTTGCATATACTTCCATAATATACAACAACGTCGTATTTAATTTTTTGATCGAAAATAAAACGATAATAAGCGCGGTAATCCTGGTAAACAACGACCCATTCGAAGCCATTCATAATGAAATTACTGGGATATATCCCCCATAATCTAATGAGTAAATAAAGCAACAAAAGTAAATATTAATGAAATAAGATTTTAATTATATAATATATTGTAATTGCGAAATGTTTAAATTAAGAAAATATGAAAATTTGGACTTACAAAGCTTAAACCAAAATAAAATTTGTAAAAATAACTTTAATTTATAACAACTCCAAGTTCTATCTCGAACGATATTACAAATTAATATTACGAAAATCTCTTCTTTTGAGTTACATTGAGATATCACAATAATTCTTGGATCTTTTCCTGAGTTATACTTGATAACATACATAACATTTTTATCGTTTTGGAATGGATGATAGGCATATGTGTAAACATTCATTTTTTTAATAAATAAACACCTTTCCATATATACATTGACTCTATTTTATTTAGTCATTAACACTTGCCACATTTAAGTTACTTAACCAGAAAATGAAAATTATTCGAAAGAAATTTGAAAAAGAAAAAACAATATATTACTAGTCGGTGTCGTGCAAATAATGCAAAAATCTTACATTTTTCCAGTATAAAATAACACAAAGAGAACTGGTTCTCAAACTGTATGCGAAAATATATCACCAATTGTTAACTCTGAACTTTTGAAGTGCTAGTAACGCTGCAGTACATAGTTCTACCTCCGTTCAAAATTTTTAGGAAAGTGTTCCGTCGTGTGCACATTTATCAACCTCTTACCACCATATTGAGTTCAAACAACATAATGGTATATTTTTAAAATTTTTGGTTAAAGAAATTAAATTCTATGAAGTTTTAATGTTTACGTGTACAAGAATATTTATTGTTTACATTTAAGGCCAGATAATAACAAAGTGAACGTGGTTGTTATTTCGAAGATTAAGGTATATGACAGAAGATGGAGGAGTAAAATTTAAATAAGTAACAAGACTTAATTAAATATAACATGAAAGGTTTTTAATTTCCAAAAAAACAGGTTCCCGAATAACTTACGGTACATATTCCTCAACATGGTTCAAATTTTCATATCTAACCTTCAAAAATTCAAGGAGAGTGAAGCAACTAAAAACTTTATAAGTTTCATAAAAAACTATTTCGATGCCTTAAGTTTCAAACATATATGCGCTCTCATTTATAAAGTTGATCGATAATAATGATGACAAAATAATTCCTTTTTTCTAAAAGGGATGCTTAAATTTAACATTTCTGAAATGTCTTAACTTTACTTATTAATGTATCAAGGAAATAGGATTCGTCGGTTAATTTGACTAAATATTTCAGAAATTATTTACCTTCCGTTGGAAAATAATAAATATTTCTTAAATAATCGACATCTTGTCAATTTGGTATTAAGGTGTTTTGTTAAATATTATGAACGAACATTAATACACTCTGAATTATTACTTTCGGTAAATCGGCTGCAAGACTGCTTGAAGGAAATTCTTCACGCTAAGAGAAAATAAGGCAATAATATATTTACGCCAATATGACATGATTTCAAGCTTTGATTATAATTTTTTTTATTTTCACATATCGCATATATGTTATTAAAACAACATATATTTTAGACCGAAATTAATAAATGAATGTGTTATTTTATTCTGTCTTAGGATATTTATAGAAAACTTATCAGTCGTTTGTTTTCATTTCATTATTATACAATAGCATCTATTTGTAAATTAAACCGTTTTATAGTGTGAATCTTTCATCTCATTTGAATGGAAGTATCCAAACATATGCACGTTATCAATACTTATGCGATAATAAAATTAAGCGTTCTGCACTAGAATTGCGTACGGTATGTTGTACTGGATAAAGTGTCGTCAATAACGTTTTTTTTTAATTCAACAAAATATATGTAAATTAACTTATCGCGTTTAGAACATTCTGCAATCGGTTACGAACTTTTGGTGGCTTTTATTTTTATTTATATAAAATATGATTATGGTACAATAGTACCTTTTGGCGTCCTAATGAACAATGAACGACGGAGCACTATCACATATTGCATTCAGTCTATGACTAAAGTATACGTCATTTGTGCAGGGAACAATTTGTGATACGAAGATAATACATGTAGCATGTATGCTGCATAGACCAGGAAAAAGTTTAATTATAAATATTTTTGATACATTTATAATTAACTCTTTCAAACGATACCTCATATTATATATGGAAATAAAAGAAAAATTTCCTATAATTAATATGCCCTTTAATAATTTTAATCAAATATTATCATGTTTTAGTTATTATGATAATATATGGAATAATATGTTTTCTTATTTTGCCAAATTGTAAGCTTTTATGTTAAGCGGTTTCTGAAGAAATCCGATGTGTCTAACGAACGGACAGGAACGTGAATGATCTTACAAGAGTTCCATTTTACTTTTAACCTACGTAACCCTAAAAAATAGTAATCTTTCGTAAAAAAATAGAAGTCCTTTTTGAAAAATTTAAGAAAAAAATAATCGAAAAATCTTAAATTCCTTTCCCGTGAAATTCTCGGAATACAAAGTTTTATGCGTTCATTAATTTTTTTTAACAAAATGTTTAGAAACAGGATTTTCCTTATACGTATATATCTTTCAGATATTTTTATTCATGGAATATGTAAATTCAAATTTTACCGAAAATTACTAAAGTTTCAAATATGTTTTATGAAATTCGACGTTTAAAAAGTGTCACATATTGAAAATAATTATTCAATTTCAGCGTCAAACCAATAGTTTTCTAAAAAGGATAATTTGGACATTAAAGATATATAAACATAGCTCGAGATTTCAATTGTTTAATCAATTTATGTGTTTTACTTATTAATCTAGACACAATATTTTTGGAATTTGTAGTTTTTATCATTTTTCGTTTGGTAGAAATAAGGGTTATCTAAATTGTTTTTAATCTTGACAATCTTTTAAACTAGTCTCAAATAAATTAATATATAAATATATATATATATATATATATATATATATATATATATATATATATATATATATATATATAATATATGTATATATATATATATATATATATAAGTATGTATATATACATATATGTATATATATATATATATATATATATATATTTGTATATATATATTGGAGAGCGAAATGGGCAAAAAATTCCCCAAATTCACCTCCTCTTTAACCTGTCAACTTTATACTCAAATACATTAATATGGGCGGCTTCTCAGTAAGTCAACTGTGTACTGTATAGACGGTCATACCAATCAGGTGGTACAAATGATATATTTTCTTCGCTATAGTACATATCCATATTATTATCATTAATTGTACCGGATGGACTACATCTAGTTGTACAGGTGAATTCATTATATATTTATAAGAAAATATTTGTAGAAGAACGTGGAAATTGTCAGACCGCATAAGGTGATATAATAAAAGAAAAATAATGAGGCTGGCCAATTACGCGTCGGAACACGCATATTGTAGGATTCTGTATTTGTCTATATTTCTTGAATTTTTTACGCTAATTAATCGAAATTATTTAACGCTGACCATCGAAAGTTCTACTTAAAACATTGTAGGTAAAATTGTTTATGTCCTCTTGTGTTATAATAATTTTTCAAAAATTTACGGGCATTTAAACGTTGCATGTCACTTTCAAGCTCATAATTTTGCAAGAAAGTTGAATAATAAAAATGGTAAACGCATAACTTCTGCCTAATATTTATTTATTTCTCGAAGACCACATCCCCAATTTTCTATATTCCAAAGCGTAGAGTATATGGAAGTATTATAAAACAAGTGGCTTTAAGGTAGAATACAAACAATTACGAATAAGACAGAAACTATTATCGATTCGCGTGTACATCACTCTAATTAGTGATCATTTGTAAACTACTAAGCAACTCGAATCGTGCGGTCAGTGGAATCGAAAAAATATCATAACTGGTCGCATATTTTAATCAATGTCATTGCACTGAAGAGAAATGAACGATACAGTAATTTATTACCCTCACTTTTCCTAACTACTTTTAATCCATGAATTGTCTAAAAATATTTCAATACATTTTTGACCCTGCAACCGAGCAAATGGCAATTCAAAAAGTTGACACAAAACTGATTTCCATAATCTTCAATTGTGTTCCAAAAACGCCCATATTTTTAAAACAGATCCCTGATTGTGCGTTATATTTTTATTTTTGTATCAATAAATATATTTTTCTGTGGCATAATGCAATATTTTTGAAATATATCTTTTAAATATATATGTTTCTTTTGTCATAAAACCAAGTTAACTTTATATTATCCACTTTAATGATTCCGTAACTCAATTCAGTGAAGTGTTTTTTTCCGCTGCGAAAGAAGATAAACAAGTGCTGTAGAAAATAATCACACGTTGAGCACGTTCGTCGGCGCTGCGGTAAGCGGCCGCTCGTTCGTGCCTATTGTCTAATGTCACGTTTTTGCTGTGTCTGTAGGCGTTTTTCATTAAACTCGCATCCCCTTTATAAAATATGGTTCCACTTTTAGGAAGTTGTAACAATGGCACATTTACAGCTAACCTTTTAAGCTTAATATAAACTTGGAATTTCGTAACGTTTTTTTTAAATACGTCATATATTCGGAGAATAATTCAGTGTTTGCTATCCATATATTTTGTTACTATTCAATATTTTCTTTTTCTTTCTTTATCACAATATTTGAATAGTAGTACAATATATAAACATACATATTAATATAATTATATATATATATATATATATATATATATATATATATATACATTCATATATATATATATACACACACACACACACACACACATTATCTTTTCATTACCTTTGCACGTCTAATGCTTGCAAACAAATGATAAAAACGGAGCGCTTTTAATTCTTTTAGATAAGTATCTGAATTACGTGAATTAAAAATATTTTTACTTTTATGAAGACGGCCCTCATATATTTAACTTGGTAATGGAACATTTTTCCTCACAAACCTCACAGAGGGTATCTGAAGAGGTATTTCTAATCTCCAAAACGGAGTGCAGTGTCGTTCTTATTTGTTAGTCGTAGTGTATTAAAAATTGTTATAATTCGTTGATGGCTCGTTGATGGTGATTTTAAAGTAGATGAAGAAGAACCTTGTTCCTTCTAGTGTAAAATAAAGAACAGACACCTTCTTTCTATTAGAGTAGAAGATAGCAGGTAATTGTTTTCATAATAGGATAATTTTCGCTATTGCAATTTGTGCTATGCGTTACCACCAGGCAAATGCCACGTAGTTATTTGTGTATACAGGGCTACGAAATTCTAAATCAAAGCCAAGTTGAGCTATATTTTAGGCATATTTTTGATTTTAAGGATATTAACTTTTTTTATACAAATGCCAACCGCGTATTTTATTTTTCGTCTATTCTTTAGATTATTTTTAGTTTTAAATCTTTTTAGGACCATATTAATTATATAGCAAAGCAGACTGTTTTCACTCTGATTAACCTAAATCTATGCCGAAAATAAAAGTTCTTCCCTATATAAGTTGAAAAAATCCTGTCAACCTTTATAACTAATTTTGGCATCTCAAATTACCATCAATACACTAAAATAACGAAGCTAGTACTGACCAAGTTTTCTATGGCATAAATAGGCTATTAGAGTTACATATTGTTACTTAGGCGAATTAGTCAACATGAAAAAAATACTCGTGTAAAATATTCTCGCAAATGAAATTGATGAAAACGCTTAACAAAGCAAAGAATTTCAGAAAAATGTTACCGAGAAAAGTAGATATTTTTTTCATTACTTTCTCACGACTACCGCCTGTACCGAGTTGGAAAATGAAGCAATGTATATCCCTGAGTATATTACAATCCCTGGAAAATATTTGATATTATCCACTTACTATGAAAAATTTTCATGTAGATTAGTATTCACGCTCTCTTCCCTAAAATAATTATATTTTCATTTGCCTCAAAAATTAAGTACGACTGGAACTCGCACGACGGGTGTTCCGTAAATAGTTAAGGTTGTAGAGATTATGGCAATAGGGGCTTTCTAATAAATAATTTTCTAATATAAATAAAACTTTTCGCTTCAAAACTTTAATGTTATTGCATAGTATACCTTTCATCGTCAAAAATATAGTCAATTTCTAAAAACTAAGAGATTTAGACCCATTAGTAATTTTTCAGTAGATCTTAGGTAAACTTTTAGTTAAGCTGTTTTTTTCACAATTTTGACTTTAATAGCTTTGGAATTGGGGAGGGGATCGGAATTTTATGTCATATTCATACAAATATAAGTTATGTATATGCTTTTAAAGTATATTTAAAGTGTATTTCTCTAAGTGGGGTTGAGTTTCCATAAGTATTTATTTGGGTTATAAATTATTACTTTATCATTTATTAAATATTCAAAACTAATAAATTACAATAAATTTTCAGCATATTCATTTATTTTCAATGTTAATTAAATTTTATTTAGATTCATATTGTTATAGTAAATTTAACAATCCCTTGTGTACATTTTGATTTATAAAGTTTAATTAATTGTCTGAATTTGGATTTTACCAACCGTATTTATAAGAACCGTCTAGTCATTTAATATTTTATTTCCTTTAACTATTTGCATACTAAATAAAGTTATTTATAAATAAAGTTATTACACTACTACTGCTTGCAGCTATATGTTATTAATATTTCTGAATGAATGGGTGAAAGGGAATTGTTACCCTCAAAGGTAGTGGTAAATTACTCTGTGATCTTAACGGTTTTATATATCATTGCTGTAGGCAACGTGATATTTGTTATAATTAATTTCATCAATATGTCGTCCTGAAAATGAATAAAAATATGGAAGTATAGAATCGCATTTAAATGAGATAAAGAAATTGGCCAATTCATTTATTTGTTCCAGGTTCCTTTCAAATTTTAAGAATGGGTTGTCATTCAAAACCTATTTGAAATAATATCAAAATTCCCTAATTGGCCTGCCACTTAATAAGAAGATTACTAATATAATACATTCAAGTAATATCACTTCATAATTTTACAAACACGATAGTTTTAGGGTGATGGCAGCGCTGCGTACTGACGACATGAATGCCACACTCAAGACTTTCATATGACTACGATTGTACAAGCTCAAATCTGTCGTCGCTTTTTCAAATAGACGCTTTTCTAATCAATAGCGGCGATTACTTTACAACATGAGCGGTTGCACGCTACTACTAAAGCAGCAACAACGATGATCGTCCTAGCTTGTACAACTTTAGGACGCTTTTATCGTAGTGGATTTTACGACTCGACTAATATATTTAAATAAGCATAAATATTTAATTTAATGTGCAGATTTACATCTAAATGCCCGCAAAGTTTTACTGCATGCTTACACACGTATTGCATAATTTTAAACTTTAGCATTTAAGGTGTAAAATGCTAAAGTTTAAAATTACGCAATACGTGTAAGGTGTAGTCCGAGGTTACAGCTTCTATCATTGTTTAAAACAACACCGTCAGAATCAGTTTATATATTTTCGTTTCAGTAACTTTTACGTTAGTAGTAAATTAAATATTTCGAAAATTTATTGCCTATCGGATATTTAATAAAACTGTCATTTCTACAAACTTGTAGATCAAACTTACATAATCGTTTTTAAATGCTAAAATAAATATGAAACCCATAAATTAATTTAGGAAAAATAAAATTTAAGCGAACATGCTTTGCCAAAATCGTCGCCAGTTGTATTTTAAAGAGAAATAATGGATGAAAGATATGTTCACCAAAAAATAATTTACATGGATTACGTGGATTATAGATTAATGAATCTTCTATGCAAATTGAAAACTAAACTCCAATTTTAGCATGTATAAATCTAAATTCACACGTTACAAGGAATTACGCTGGAAATAGGTTCTATTTCAATTATGGTTACTGCTAAATAAAAGAAAGCTGATTAGGTAGACCCTACCGCTTTCACTTTGCGATTGAAAAAGGCTGACACCGAACAGTTTGAACAACGAACGTTTCGAAAGCAATTCGAAAATAATTTTGTTGTTTGTTGCAACGTTCTACAAACAGGGGTGAGTAACATTTTTGCCTGGGCGGATATCTACATAATGTGATTATAAGCAATATTTTACATATTTAAGATAAAAGAAATTTTGTTGAGTGTAAACAATATCCAAAATACACCTCTAGGTGTGTTTTGTACAGAGTTGAATTTAATCTAATTATTTTAATAAAATAACCTGAATTTAAAAATTTTAACCAATTTAAATTGTTCATATGATTATTTTATATAATTAATGATTTTATATCAGTAAAAATGTCATGCATTATTTTTTGGGTTAATAATTACAATGCATCAATTTCGATTTTGATTTTTGTGTTTTGATGATGTGGGAGTTAGTGTAATTATGGTTTTTTCTGAGTTGTAGTATGTAACTATAGAAGCATTTCTTTATTTATTTATATTTTACTCTATTTTCGGTTATCCCAAATATATAATATTGATTCTATCGCGAAAGATAAATTTTAAGGGGCTAAAATTATTTATTATGTTTATACTATATATATCAAATAATTTTAGCCACATAAAATTTACCTTTCGGGTCAGTCCAAAACCCAAAACGCTTGTGGCTAGATTGCTACACGAAAATTTTATTGCTAATCAAAATTTATCCTATACTAAAGCAAAGTGGATTAGAATAAATCTTAAAGCTAAAAGACTTCCAGTTTCACTATGCCAAGTATGGTGGAACGATTTAGCGTATGCAAAAAATTCTCTATAGATATCAAAGCATTTGACATATTTAGTACGGCATGCAATTCTACACCATGCAGACACTAATGGAGATAAATCTTTAAAGCTGACTTAAGGTTTTTTTCTCCTTCACGTCCTTCATGACCTACCCTTTAAATATTTTTCATCCACAATTAAATGAAACTACGTGATGTAGTAGTATTTCTACTATCTTTAATTTCTTTACCACGACCTAGGTTTCGTTGCATTACAACATCTTCAGGTGGGATATTAGAAAGATTAACGCCAAATATATTCAATATTTTTCATGTCAAACTTTTAATTATGGATGTTGAAGACGTGATGATATCAGTCACACAAAGTAAATTCCTTACGCCGTCAATGTGTCGACAGCCGCATTGATGGTATTAAAGGCAGCGCATTGGTGTTGCTTGTGAATGAAACTTTTAAAGTACCAAGTGTACATGACTTATAAGAACAAACTTTCCACATCGAACCTTGGCGGAAAGAAAACGTCGAAATGCTTTGATATAATATGTCAAATGCTTTGATATAGACTAGAATTATTTCTTTTCCTAACCGTTTTATTTTAAAAATAAAATCACCCAATTCTCTGCTAATCAGGGGAGATGCAACAATTGTGAAATTCATTTTTTGATTATTACAAATTAATAAACCTATATAATATGGAACATTGCAATGATTTCCTTTAACTTAAGATAAGCTTTAAGAAATTCATAATTTTAGGTTTATTAGTTGTGAATATAAGAAGAAAGCAGAATGTTTGTATGTTTTTATGAAGCTGGAGATAAGTTTCTCTAAACTATGAAAAAAATTGATATCTCCTTCACACGATAGATGAAATAAAAACTAAATCGAGTACTTAACTTGGCTTCTGTAAAATTACCGGATAATTATGTATATAAATATATATATATATATATATATATATATATATATATATATATATGTACACACACATACATACATATATGTACGTGCACACGTGAGTGCGTGCGTGTGTAGCTTTTAGGTTTTTAAGCTTTTTATATTATATTACCTTCTAAGTCACAGTATTTTTATTGATATTTTCAGTTAAGTGTGTTACATATGTTTTGAATAGAATAATTTTATCATTGATGTTTTCTTCATAATTTTTGCCTAAGTAGTTTCGGAAATAATATATATACATAGACAAAAATATATTTAATATTATGGTACATAAATAATGTCCAACGTGTTGTATACAATTTAATAAGGACGTTTATGACTTTTACTTACCCACTCTATAATTCATATATGAATTTTTCTTTTGAGGTACACAACCCCAATAAATAGTAATATTCCCTTTTTATTTTTGAGATATTTAAGAAAAGAGTAACCGTTCCTAAATTTCTGTCACATACAATTCTTCCAGTATTAAGATTTTACCTACCTAAATTTGTATGACCTATATTTGTATGCATTTGTTATTTTTTTGTTACTTTTGTTTCAGTAAAATTTACAGAAACAGGTCATTCATTATATTTAACTTTTAATTTTTTTTTTCACGGAATATTTTATGTATCACTTTAGTTACGAGATTCTTTTTCGAGATTTTTGAGATTCGAGATTCCTTGAATTTATTTATAATTTTATGTTTATTTTACAAAATTGGATAGCATTTAACCTTTTTTTATTTTATCCTCTATTTGAATTGTTTTTAAATTGCCTGTTACCATATGAATATCATTTTTCTATTTAAAGAAAATCATATTGAAGTGATTGTTCAAATTAATGTTTGTCAATTTAATGTTTGCCAAAAATTTTTATGGCCCAAATTAATGTTTGCCCATTATTTTGGCTTCTCTAACAACTTATAACCTTGATTTCCTTTTTAGTGAAACAGCTTAAACTTTTATTGTTATGGTCGATTAAAATATTTTATGCAAACGGGGAAAACGAGACTGCTTAAAAAAAACTAATAACAGCTACATCATACAAACCAAAGCAACTTTCATAGGAAAAGCTGTTGTGGAGTCCCTGAAAAATATTCAGTATTATTGACTCACTAGAAAAATATTCAGAATATGAAAATAGACACACTTGTGTTCGCGCTTTTATCGCTTTATTAATATTTTTGAGTATCACCTATTAAAATATATAAGAATTTCAATATTTACTTATTTTCTCAAGACTTCCTATTAATATTTCAATCAATCACGGGATTAAGACTCATTACAATGATTAGAAGAGTATTTTTGGAAAGAATAAAGAAAATTATATTTTTAATGAATATCGTTATAAATTAGTTATTTAAATATCACAAATGAATCTCTTACTCTTGCAATTAGGTAAATTTAAAAAAAATATAATCTGATATCTATTTGCGGTTAACATTTTTGCTTTATTATCAATATTCATTACGTAAAGTTTCTTGATGTAATACTATAATGGTTTTAAAAATATCAATAACACTCACCTATTGCCCATTTTCGATTCCCAAGATATATTGAAAATAATGTAATTGACCATCTTCAAAAGCATAAAGTCCCAACTTTTCTCATCAATATCCGTAGTTTCTAATAACTATTTTGCACAAACCTAAATCAATATAAGTATTTGTTTATGATGAAGCCGCCTAAAACTTGTTCTCTGTTGTTTGCAAGTATTGATATATTAGCCTGCGATTACTTATGTTTCGCTAAGTAGTTAAAGTTGTTACCAAAGTTGTATTAGAGCACTATTAGAGCACTAGTAGTTTGAGATTTTTGGTAACAGAAATTTAGTTATATAAATATGAAGGAAATAATGCTTATGTGAACAATACAACAAATTATTTTATAACAAATTTATACTTGTTTCAGAAGACAATTAGAGAATTTTTTTTAACAGTAAATTTCCCGAAAAAGAATCAGTGATTTATTTTTAATTAAAAGAAGAAAAATATTTACGAATCTTATAATTTGTTTTTGTCCTACAGGATATGAATCTATTTTATATAAATAAAAATTATTTTCATTTCAGTGATTTTCAAAACTAATGTCTACTCATAAATGAATTTGAATGTCATACATCATTTCATTTTCCACGTGCTCGCGCATACAAAGTTCAAGATATAAACAAAACATTCAAAATATACCTAACGTTTACCTATATAGAGCGAGAAATGTTTAAATCCTTTTTCACAAGAATTTTTTAATTTTTTTCGGCTTATTTAATCATATTTATATATTGCACACCTGTTTCATGCTTGATCTGTATGTCGCCACTTTGGAAATTTAATTGCAAATAAATAAATGAACAAACTAATTATTAGCATTTCCCTATAAATTTGGAAAAAACTGAATCCTTATGAAATAACTTCAGTATCTATAGGTCTGTTAAAAATATTATTTTTGGAAAAAAAATGTGCATGTAATTGCGGAGGAGAGCTTTGAGTTATAGAAAAGAAGAGAAAACTTATTATTTTTTTGTTGGGTTGATAGCAAATGAAAACTTATTAAAATTCAAATTGAAACATATTTAATTAATTTTGGATATTCACCGAGAAAATTTTCAAAAACCATCAAAATATGAATGACAGCGACACAATAACTGATATTTTTATATTTTGTATTTCAAAGTGTCGTTTTTGCTTTGGCCAAAAGCTTTACCACTTATCGTTTCACACGTTTCTTGATAAGTGATGACGAATAAAGAAAAAAAACTAATTCAAGAAGTACGGAGATATGTAGAAAACTGCGTAAAAATTGCATGTGATTCCTATGGAGTTACTCACGAAATGCTATATACCTCACCATTATCTCATATACACCATATACCTCACCATTATCTCATATACGCCGTCGTCCAGAAAGCCAAGCCGAAAGGTTAAGTTGAGAGAATACCTACAAATAAATTTGAGGTGGTAAAAAAAAGATTCATGAAGGTAAAATTGAGGATATTTTCACAGATGACAGAGGACAGATGACGAAAGATAAAGGCGAGGCGTGGCCGGAAGATAAATTTGAGTCCATGCCGAAAAATATAGTTAAGGTGATGTCTAAAGGTAAATTTAAAGCGATGCCGATAGCATGTAAAAGTGATAAGTGAGTAATGATGTTAACACCGTATATATGAGTGCTGTAGACCCAAAGAAGCGCGAGTATCCCACGCGCTTGGTACCTATTTCACGTATGCTTCGAATTCTACATGTATATTAATCATGCAAGTACCAGCAATCGTGCAAGTTACGCTTGGCTGGTTTTATTACTTTTTTGTGTATGAAAATAGAATTGTATTTATTTTTCAGTTAGCGAATCACTTAAATGTACATTTGGTAACATATATTGAGCTTCGATATTTTTGTTTACTTTATAACGTATTGCATAAAATAATGACGTCTCCTAGAGTTTTTCTACAATTTGCAGTTATTAGAATTACATTGGTATTGTTATTTATATACTTATATTCTTATCTTACTTTCATCCACAATAGCTTTAAGGTGCAAACATGATTGAGCAAATCGTAGAAATGTACTGAAACGTTTTAAATACAGTGACCAGGTGGCAAAAGAAAATAATGTGATCTTATACATAACCTAGTGATAAATATATTTAAGAATCATTGAATCAAGCGATTGTAAAAGATCATCATTTGTAATTTATTTCAATTCATATTATTTAAAAAGGGAGTGGAAATAGTTGGGTTAAACTCTAATTTGATTATTAAAAGAGAGGTCAAGTCTTGCTATATGAAAGTAATTATTAGGTGGGTTCGCAAGATGTGCTACAAGTAAAGATAGAAGTAATTTTATTACACAAAATGGAAGCATTAGATTATCGTTATTGTAAAATTAACTTTCAACTTGTATGTGTGAAAATTTAGAGATAAAGATGGTGTTTCATTCATTGCCATTTTATGAACTCAGTCTCAAAAATGGCCATGACTGGAACGCTAAAATTTTTTTTCAATATTATATACATTCTAAAATTGAACAATCAACAAATTAAGAAGAATTATTCAATGAAAATTATGTTAGATTTTCGAAGGTGTTATCGAAATTTACGTCATTCTTTTCCAATGTTAATATAACGCAAACAATTTTTAATTTATATTTAGTTCTCATATTAATTTATATCGAAATAAGTAAAATACATATCATGTCAGTTATGAAAGCAGAACGACCCGTGTCTAAAATGTGTTGAAAAGAGTTTTACACTATTTTGTCAAACGATGCACCACTTGTTAGTAACTTTCTTTTAATGGAGTTTTTTCTTAATCAAAATATGTATAATTCAATTTTATTTTAATTAAAAATATATACATGTATCCATAAAATTTCTAGACACGTTCATATTATTTGCTTGAAGCTCAGAGAAGCCTTACGGTAAGATCAGTAACTGATTAGTTATAACTCGTTCAATAAAACATCAAATGGCTGATTACTAATAATTATAGAATGCTACATGCTTTCCTGTCCTACACTAGTATTTTTATCTACTTGGACATATAAATTTAGTATATAAATATAAAGGTAATGAATGCATAAGAAGGACACAAGATTTAAAACCGATTACTAATAGCGGGAAAATCGCAGGGTATCAGTTAATAAATAAAAGTTTGTTGTCGGTCTATCCTTACGTGACAATTAAATGTAATTATAGAAAAACCAATAAAACTAAATCCATTTCGGACTTGAGTCCATATCCGCCAAATTAGTGAATATGATTTCAAGGCCAATTTGAAAGGAAAATGTACAAAACGTTCAAAAATTGTAGAAAATAGTTTCGGTTTTGTATGACATATTAAAGATTTTATAAAGAGAAAACAATTGCCTTTTATAGAGAAAAGAGATAAGTCTAATATTTTCGTGATTAACGAAAGGTTGGCGTGAACTATCGTCCTTTACGACCGAATTAATATATGATAAATCTGGAAATTGTAAATTCAAATTAAGTTTTTAGAATGTTTAATAAAAGGGAAGTCATTATAATGTAACGATCGTTATAAGTTGTATCTTTTAAAATTATAAAATATTAATATAATGTTTATTACATAATACATTTAGTCAAGTTTTGTGAGCAAGCCACAGAGCAAATATTTTAACAAAAGGTAAAATATTTTATTTAAATCGGTGTATAGACTAAAGCAGAAACTATAATATAAAAACCGTATATTTTATGTGGGGGGAAATTATACTCGTTTATTTAGAAAATAACATTAATATGTTTTGTATTGTATTTTAATAGCCATATACACATTAAACAATTTGCTTCACAAATTAAAATGATTTGTGATAAAAGAATGCCAAATATGTCAGGATCACGAATTCACACCATCAAAAGAATATTCATGAAATATTTGTGTTCACTTAAAATCAAGGTTATTTAGCAATATTTCAGATATTGTTACAAGATTGACAAAGATGAAAAAACAAAAATTATAAAATTCTTTCAATAGAGTTTCAGAAGATTTGAAACTCAATTGCTCAATTGGTAAATATTTTTTCTTGATATTAGATAAATTAAAAGATTGAAACTGCGATTATAGGCATTAATAATGCCTATAATCGCAGCTATTATTGGCAAATTAGGAACTGTGTACCAAAACTCTAAATTTACTTGTATTATCCTGGAATCTATGAATCGACGAATAATATAAATATTTTTTTAATTAATAATGCGCGTTTTTAATAAAAATGGCAATAAACACTATGCAATTATTTCTTATTTGAAAATGTTTAATGTAGAAACTTGAAATTTGGCGTAGTTTTAAAATATTTTAATCCTAATCCGACTGAAGGGTTGAAAATAAAACATATTTTTAAAAAAATATTATGTGGGTCAATATAAATTTTTAATACATATTTTCTTCCATTTGTTGTATCAAATGTGTAGTATTGTTTGAAAAGACCCGATATAAAAATTTAGAAACATTTATTTGGCGCTGAAATTTATTTTGATATAGTAATACTCAAAATATTTACAAAACAAGTGCATTTAATAAATATTTTAATAAATAGCCTTGCTAGAGTTTTCATGTTTAAAGGAAAATGATATCGGCGGTTTTAAGTGTCATAGTTTTTGGGAAATCTGCGATATTTTTAGTCATATGAAAAATATATTAGGCAGTATTTTAACTTCATTGCAGAGATATTTTTCATGAAACCATTTTACTATACTGAATAAGCATTCCGACATAATGCATAAATTCTGTCTAAGTGCGGATTATTTAACACAAAAAGGCAAATCCTCGATATAAAATATTTCACACTTAACGATATACTCGAAAATGCTACAGAGAAGTAAATACACCATTAACATAACTATGTCGACATTTCTTACTTTTGTTTTATTTGTTGTAGTGTTAACGGTCAAGATTGTTGCGTATATCACAAAATACTACTGGCTCATAGTCATAAATTAAATTAATGGGCAATTGAGTCGTAAGTTATGATCAAGTGGAAATGGCTGAAGTTTATGTACTTCCGGTACTACGTTTCAAATTTGTTCCAGACGGAAAAGTATGTAATATGTTGTTGTCAAATTAGTTTTATTTTCTGGCGCGTGAATTTATGAAGTGCCTTGTGTTGAAATGTTGTCAACTGTTTTGGAATTACTTTCTACTTATTTGATCTAATTACACTATCTTTAATCTACATTTTACTTTTGTTTGTTGTTTAATAAATTTTTTTATTTAATCTTAATATTAAATTTGAAATTTTCATCTGATTTCTATTATACTTCCCCATATTTATAATGTGGATCTATCGTATTTAAGAGTTTAAGGGACATTAACCTCGTTATCCTAAAAATTTGAATCACGAAATAATAATAAATTACATAATATAAATTCCGTAAGTGCATTCATACTTATGTAGGAGAAGTAGACTGTAAGTGAATGGTTAGAGAGCAGTAACGTAATTTTATTTAATTGAATGTATAATTAATAATTTCGATGAGAATAAAAAAAAATATAAACCTACTAATTGTCGTTTTTGTAATTATGAAAATAAGCTGAAATACTGAAACTAACAAAAGATTAATACATCAACGCTGGTAGGGACTGCATTTTAGTTGTTTACTCAGGGTATAAGTTAATAAGGGTCGAAAGATTGCATAAGGCTTACTATGATATATATGTGAGAAGAGCATAATTAGAATTGACAATTAAAAAACATGGGAAACACAATTATAATAAAAAATATATTAAATAAAATATTGAGAGTTGTTGACTAAATACTTAGTCTCTGGAACATTGGGCTGAATGTGACCGTTATTTTTAAAATGAAAAAAAAATTGTTAAAATTGATTTAGCATGTTTTTAATAGATGATAAAGGATGGTTTATATGAAACGGACATAAACCGTATTTTTAAGTATACCGTAATTTATTGCAAGATAAATTACTTTAATTTAATCAATTAAAATAGAGGAATTTGGAAAAGGAAACAGTAATGGAAATTCTTGCGTGTGCAGATCAGACGGAAAATTAAAATTTAATTTAACATTTTATATTAGATGGATCATTTCAGCCATAAATTGCTGTAAACATAAATAAGTGCGTAAATCCCGCTTGAGATACTTAAATAGATCTTCAATCGCTGTAAAAAGAAGTTTACTTCAGTGAAATGTTACTTTGTATAAAAAAAAACAAGGCGATACAATTAATTTGTAAACTAGCTGAAAATATAACGTTATGCCAAAACACTCCGCGTTAATTTTTGTTTGTGTTCTGGATAGTAATGGTTTTTAGGGTTTAGTACTCAAAAACGGTGCCGAACAAAAAAACAATTCCAAGCTCTCTCACGTGTCTATTATATTTATATGTCGATTATAGACGTTGTTCTTACAAAACACTGGCATAGTAAAAAGACGTGAAAATTAAGTTTTAAATAATTTTTTTAAATTCTATATATAATGTGATATTAGTTGGAAAAAGTTTATAATAAGAAGCTTAAAAATATTTTTTATCGTTTTAGGTTATGTACCTTCATATACATACTGAAAGAGATTCAAAAAATCTCCTCTCTTTTTCTAGTCTACTTAAGTTAAAATTATGGAAAAAGTTGGATTTTTAGAAGCACATCAAGCAATCCCAAACCTTATAATTTTTGAAATATCCACCATATTTTAAGGCCATGAAGAATACAACAGACAAAATATTTATAATGTGAAAAATTAATATTTGTAAATAAAATAATTTAATAGAAATACTACATACTCTTTATTGTAAATTGGGATCATGTTGTCAAAAATGAGAAAAAATTAATTATATTCTTGAGTGTTTAAAATGAGTATATGAAAAAAATCAAATAATTAGGTTTTCTTGCACTTAAAATAATAAACACATTTTATTTGATATTTAACATATTTAAGAAAAATTGTGTGTATAACAAAATCAATTTTATATTGTACAAAGTAATTATAGTATTCGTAAATAGCCAGAAAGGAATATTATGTACTCTTATTTAAATCATTCTACGTATCTATAGACCATTCGATTTCAAAAGATAATTTATGTAAACAATGGAATAATGACAGATAAAATTTGGTTGGCACCAATGTGTATTCGATCAGCTGACGACAATTTCTAAAATTCATTTTATTATACTCAGAGTATTATAAAACTATATATATAATCAAAATATCAATTTCAGAAATTTTATAAATACATGTATTACACCATTATTTTACTGATACGAATTGTAAAATTTTACACGGTAAAAATGGACAACCCTCCATTGTTTTTGTGCGAAATATTCAGGCGTTTCAAACATTTCGTAAAAATATTCGAAGTCTCGACGCTGAAAAAGTCTAGACCGTATATGCTATTCATTAATTTTATAATGCGTTAGAGTGACATAGCTACAATGTGTCAGCATAGACTGCTATATTTCTGGATTTTATTATCTTATATACTGATTTAGTCGTAGTATATTTGGGGTATAGATAATTAAACAAACATTGTGACATGTTATTTTCTTTTCAAATATGGGTTGGTATTAAAAAAAATTCAAGTATAACTATAAATTTTATACGTACTTTAGGATAATATTTTATAATATCTGTACTTATATTCTTATTTCGATATATATTTTCGATGATTATTCTTAATATTGGACATATTTATTTCAAAAACATTAGAAAAGCCTTAATGTTAAAATCCGTTAGAAATTGGCGGCTCATGTAAGGATAAGATGGCCATTTCGTTTTCGGGTCATTTTCCCTCTCCCTTTGCATTTTCCGTTACTTTTTTTATATGTAAGTTTTACTTTTCCGTTTCTTGTTTCTTCATTTTCTTGCCACAAACATTGTAAGAATTATTGAATGGAGTGCAATTTATATGCGGCCATAATTTACAAACAATTCATTGCAGCTAATATATTTTATCAATCTCGTAGTAATTTTCATTACATTCTACGCATCGTATATATTATCTGGAAAAAATGTATTGTTTGTCACATCTCAAAATCTTCCACAAATAATTAAATATTTATTTCAAATTGACATAACTATATTAATTTTTATACTACTTGAATAATTTGAAAAATATTTGAATAGGTATTAGAAAGAGAAAAAATGTAATATCCATTTTTTATGATCAATATACCTCGAGACTTAGTTAATAATATTATTTTAAAACCGTACTTTCATTCGAATTTTATGAAATCATCAGTTTAGCAGATGAAAATGCAAATTTGTGCTTATGAATTTTGACAATAATGTTTTATTCTCCATGCAGATATGTATGTCTGGTAAAATTTAATGCGGATTCGTATGATTATCAATCTATTCACCCATTGCACAAACACGAAACCTAACAATTGTATTGAAGTGGCCATATATAAATGTACGTAGGACTAACAATTCTGAATTAATTCAAGCGCACAGTATTATCATTTGCGATATTCATTATTTATATAGTATAATCATTTGCGATATTCATTATTTACATGTTAACAAGGGACACACTTCTTATTCAAAGGCATATAGATTCAGAAGACCAATTATATTTTTATGTTTACTGTATGCCCACGTATGTACACCACTTGTATGACTTGTCATTCACCAGTATTGCTCTCCAAATTTTCGGCGTTTCATCAAATTACTTTACATTATATTAAGTTTATTATATTATATTTTTATATGCTTTATATTAAGTTGTAATACAAAAAAACCTAGGTCGTGATAAGGAAATTAAAGAAAGTAGATATAATACTACATCGCGTAGTTTCATTTAATCGTGAAAAATAAATTTCTACAAAACTAACGCCAAAGATATTCAATATTTGAAAATAGCCGATTTGGCTACATTGACGATATTGTACCGTCGACTCCAAATTAAATTTCGGAAGACGATACAAAGCATTTGGTTTAACAAAACATACATAAAATGCTTTATAATGTTAAATTCGTTGTGTTAAATGTGTAATATTTTTAAATATGAGTGTAATTAATATGGCGAATGTTGTTTTAAACAAAGTACCTATATAGCTGTTAATTACCGTCATATCACTGTAAAATAAACATAATCGAAATGATCTGGGTAAAAAAGAAATGATATTTGGCTACATAAAATACTACTTTTGAATTAAACGATGTCAAAAGATTTCTACTTGGAGTAATGTCATTTAATAAGCCCCGGGCCATGGCTGAAGAAACATTGTTAATGCTGATATACGATGTAATAGATAGATTTATGATGATTATGTTTTGCGAATATGTTCTATAACAGATATGATATATTCTGTAATACTATTTCTCAGTGAAGTGAGCATCGGATAAGGCCGACCTCGCCGGCACTAGCATTGGGCACAACCATCTTTGGATATCGGTGTGAAGCCCAGATTCATTGTAATGTAACTGTATATGTATGAAGTGTATTTTTTCTTTGAAATATTATTGTATTTCGTGTATTTTTATACATTATTTCGTCTTTAAAAAATATATTTAAATGATTACTCAAAAATTAAGTATTAGTGATTAGTTACTTAATTTAACATTTAATTAAAGGGCTATTTCCATCGAAATTTTTGGTGTTATTTTATTATCTGTCTTTTTTATGTAACAGTAAAACTTTTAAATTGTTTGATACCTTTCATTTTACTTATCCGAATTTCTCTTAAATAAAAAATATAACTTAAATAATATAAGTTACGTATATAAAGAGTGTAAATGTGCACATTATAAAAAATAAAATTTTTAATCACTCGTACTAAATAAAGCCACATTAAATTATTAACGTAGATGTAAGAAAAAGGTTTACAATATCTGAACTGTCAAACCTCATTGTTTATAAACATTCTATTTTCCAATTGAATGGAGTATAAATGTATACGAAACTTTCGCAGCATGAATTATATGAATACTAAACAAGTTTTTCTTAGTTGGTGACAGAAGACAGTGATTAGAGTATACTAAATATATATTAAATTTCGAATCGCAGCAAGATACGACTTTCGAAAGGGGTCTATGCGTTTATTTTAGGAGTCATTCAAAACTTTTTACCTTTTCTCTATGATACTTGAAGTTGAAGGGAAAGCTTTTAAATTAACTCTAAATGTATTAAGGTTAAAGAACTCTCTCTCAGGTTCATTAAATTAATTTTTACATATTTAGTAGTACTTTTGAGGGTTTATTAAAATAGTTTAAATTATTACTAATGATTTTATTAGTAACTATCTGAATTCATATTCAATTTAATTTTAAGTCATGATTTGATATGAATGAATTTCATTGATTTAGGTTTTTGTGATATCATTTTTTTTAAGAGCATCAACAACTGCTTTTACTACACTTTTGTTTTACAACTTATGACTTATATTTATTATTTGTTTTACATATTTTAATTTTGTAAGGAGCTCGAAATAACATAAATTATTGAAATAAACCAAAAAGTTTTTATATTTATTTTTATTAGTTTCAATTTATTTCAAATTTCAAAATTTTAATATGACAATTTGATTTACGATTATGTAGAAGTGATATCTTCCATTATTATTTTCATTTTAGAAGACGAAGCCAGTATTTTCCAATCTTTTTTTTTAAAGAGCGTGATTCTTAGGTAAAGGTAAGAAAACTGTATGAAAAAGTGCATTATTCGCAAGTCGTGTGATCAAAAATTTGAAAGAATATTCTTTTATTTATTTTTGTTGATTGCTATGAACAAATCTAGTCAAATAACATATAGATCCGATTGGGCAAAAAGTATTTGTCGAAAAAAGCTCTTCATATTATTCTTCATTATATATTCTTCCACAGATTCCGTGTATGAGCTGAGATAATAAAAAATAAGCGTTGTCTTCTTTTTAAAATTTTGTTTATTATGTAACAATCATAAGGAAAAAGAGAGTAAAATTTTGGTTGCCTTCAAAATGCGTAACACAATTAAGTAAAAATTTCTTCATTTATTCAATGATTTGTTACAGGCTTTGTAATAATTATAGTATAAAATATTAAGCATACATTGACGCCAGTTCTCTAAGGTATACTTAAGGATAAGGACTTGAACTTATGGGACAATTAAGATATTTATATAAACCTAGAAACATATTCGTGTTTTTCTAGCTTTTTATCTCACTTATGAGTTATGAAATTTATTAATATTATAATTTTTATATTTTTATAATGCAATTCATAAATTGTTTATTTTATGTCATTTAAAAACAAAATATGAAGGAAAATCCATAATATAAATTTTATCTCAAGTGTAGGCACGCAGAACATGAATATTTTTATCTGCGCTCCAACATTTTTAGAAGATAATGCACGAAATAGGATTCACTGTGCCTTCGCCTCGTGAGCGTAATCGCTTTAAAAGATAATTTTTTCCTCGGAGTTCCGCGATATTCACATCTATTTATCGACATACGGTCAATACAGCAACGTAAAATAAATTTGAAATACGAAAATTGCTTTCTCAAATGGATATTGTCTATTACTGCATATTCAAATAATTCTGCTAAGTGTGTGTTTGTACACTATTAGTGTACCAATAGTCTATTTTCTGAATTTTTTGATAAAAGTAACTGAAATAATTTAATTTGAAAAATCTGTTAAAATGCTACTAACTAGGATTTTTAGAAAACTATTCATAACAGCCTAATTAGGTGGAAACGCCGCAAAAGAAAAAAAAAGTAAAATCATGAATAGAACTTGAATGCCACTTTAAAAATCCTATTTCATGAATCGGATGATATTTCAGTAAATGGGATGTATGAAAAAAAGTTCATTCATTTTACACCTATGGAAAGGCACGATATAAAAAAAATTATAGTTTGCATAATATTAATTCAGACTTCTAACGTACTTGTAAAATTTTGTTAACTTAGATTTTGGATTTTTAAAAATTTGTATCTATAATAGACGGAAGTAAGATTAGACATAATGAAATTATAAAGCATTTCACTATGGAATCCTAAAACACCTGTAAATAAACAGTGTTCTTCTTTACAATAATTCAAGGAGGGCAAATATTATTAATAAAAGAGTAAAACTAATAAATATTTACTTAATTTTTATAAAAAATGTACTTGTTATTTAGAGCTTTTTATTATTGGATAGTATGTAAAATATTATAATACTTTTAATCTTGTCATAGATATTATTTTATGATCTCATCATTCATATAGTTTCCATTCAATTTTAATTTGAAAACTGTCGCACAGCGAAAATCTTGGTGACCTTCTTAGAATTACCTACATATAGTACTAACATTAATAAAGCTGAATTTTTTTGTTATAATTAGAAAAGTTTCTTATTTTAGAAGCAGTTTTATTTCCTTCTGTTCTGCTCTGTTTTTTTTGCTATTTTACTGCAGTTAAATTTTATAAATAAATGCTGCATTTGTTCATTTAATGAATTTTATCATTTTAGTAGCGCATAATTAAGTGTGAAGGAAAAAAAGCGCAAGTTCATCGTTTTATTTAAGGTTAATTTGAATTAATTTGTTACTGGAGTGATTTTTTATTGATATGTAACTTATTTTATTTAGTTTCATGTAATTTGATATAAATTGAACAGTAAGCTTTAACTTCGGTAATAAAGAAGTCGTATTTTTACGATCACGGTTAGTATTTGCAATATGAAATATTAAGAGAATATATATTTTTTATATATTTTTTCGGAAAAACGCCTTATTTGCATTGCTGTGTGTTGTTTACTTAGGTTGAGTTGTTTACTTTGCGTTGAGTTTGCTTTGATTTTAATTTTTTGTGCCGAGTTTTCTTAGGTTTCTTAGTTAACCCTATCAAAACCAAAGCAAATCCAACTCAACCCGATCAAACCCAACCTAAGCCTACCCGGGTTAGGTTGGGTTTGATCGGGTTGAGTTGGATTTGCTTTGGTTTTGATAGGGTTTGCTTTACATTGAGTTAAGTTGACTTTGGTGGAAGTTGACTTTGCTTTAGATTAGGTTTGATTGGGTTGGAATGGATTTGATTGGGTTGTCTTGGTTCGGGTTGGACTTGATTGGATTGTATTAGTTTTGGTTTGATTGGTTTGTGGTTGCTTTATGTTTGTATTGATTTTTATTTGGTTTGGTTTGCATTGGATTTTATTGGCTTGGATTTTGCTTTGGGCTAGGTTTGATTTAATTTGCATTGAATTGGTTGTGCTGGGTTGGATAGGTTTTGCTTTGGATTTGTTTGGGTTGAACTGGACCGGATCGGTTTGTGTTGAGTTGAACTGGGTTGTCAATATTTAGGTTGGATTTGCTATTGACGTACACATTATACATTTTTGATATGTAAATTAATACACAATATATATTTGTGATGTAAACCTTATGATCGCACATTATACATTTGGGATTTTTTTTACACACAAAGTAGCTAGAAGCACACAATTTTTGAAATTGTTGAAAAATGGGAAAATTGTTGTATTCTTTTTTATTCGTATTAAATAGAATTATTTACTAATCAATAAATATTTCTTAATTAAATTCATAACTAAATGAAACAACGTGATGTAATATTATATCTACTTTATTTAAATGATTAAAAATAATTTAAATAAAGCAGACATAATACTAAATCAATTAGTTTTATTTAGTTGTAAATAAAAATTAAGTGATAATAAATTTCTTCAAAATTAAAGCCAAATATATTCAATCATTAAACATCGATTAATTTAAAAATGACTACATATACAGTTTTTGTGCCTTTTTCGATTCCTCCATATTAATTAATTTTACAATATGTTAGACGTACCTATATATTTTGTTTTTGTAATCGTACTACATATCAACTAAAATACAAAGGTTCAGTACAGTGTTTCAATATACGCAAAGTGATTCAACTTCGCTGCGCGTAATAGATGAAATGAGAGAAAATTATTTTTTCTTTTTTAAAAGGAAGGCATAGGATTATCCTTTCCATTTTGAAAGGAAGGCATAGGCATAGGTAATGCCTTTTTACTTTACTTCATAGTGGACGGAAAATTATAACACGAATCACTTTTACAAATTGTAAGCAAAATTGAAAACGTTTTAATAGTATGTACTTCAGTTATTTTCAATATTCTCCATTTATTAAGTATGTGAAATTTCATGAAATATTAAGTAACTACATAAGCATGAAAATATAGAATTTTCTGTAATATAAATTACATAAAATTCTTTATATAAAAGTTTCGTTACTGGTTAACGAAACAGCCTATAAAGCAGAAAATTCTTCTTATGACGATATTAAAAATTCAAAGATTCTTGAATAAATTAATTTAAATAACTTTTCATGTAACAAAATATATAGTGAAAAACCCCTGAAAAGAAGAAGCAATTTTGAATTATATGAATGTGAAAATAGTGAGATAAAAGACTGTAATACTGAGAATTTATTTAACGAACCGTGATTATTTAGCTATCCACTGAATAGTATTCTCCGTCATTAAAATTGATCGCATATGAAGAGTCTGCGAATATAAATGAAATTTTATTAATTTACAATATATTTAAATAAAGTTCCACACTAGAAATAACTGATATAATACTGCTAACTACACTGATAAGAAAATCAGGAAATGATATAAAATATTTACGGTATAAATCTATTTGAACCCAACTTTATTAGAAATATTTAACTTCATCTTAGTTTTATTTCTTCGTTCACATAGATTTAAACTGAATCATATAACAGATGATTTAATATTTCCCTGTGGAAAAAAGACACAATTTAGATAATTCGTTTTGTGTGAATACAGTAAATACATGATAAAGAAACGTTGAATATAAAAAAGGCAGTGAAGAAAATTATTAGTCTCGTAATGGTCAAATATATATTAAATATTTGTAAAATCTTTCCATTGCAAGGTGACAAATGTTTTGATAAATAATACGTTTTTTGTAATAAAATATATTCCAAATTATTCAAAACATTATTTATTTATTCTCGTGTATCGCACTAAAAATGCATGTTTGCACGGACAGTAATTAGAGGACCAGTCAAAATTAAACGCCACATTTTTTTATTTAAATTTTCTCAAATACTACATGAAATATTTTCAAATATTGCATCTGGGTTCTGATCAGATAATAAATGAAGCTTTTGAATATAACTCATCATCGTCATTAGACTGTCTTAGTTCGTTAGGTATGTATGTATTGTTGGAACTAAAGAGTACTTTTGTACCAATGGCGCTGCTGATTACAAACTTAACTCCAATCGCGGTCGACGTGCGTCCAAGAATTGAACCAAAGGTTTGCGGTGCACCGTACTGTCAAAATCCACAAGCCTAGTAATCAATGTCACATATTGTATAACTGTTTTATAATTATTTTATTAATTATAACTATTTTAAGTGAAAATTGAGAATGAGTACCCGGCTACTAGCGACAAACAGATATTATAGAATAATTCAGTGACAGAAATGAAAAGTTTGAATTACAAACGTTTTTCGTCTTCCTTAGCACCAAATAATTAATTTATTCCACCCACGTCCGACATAAAAATCATCTGGATTTCTTCTTAATCTCTCGATGTTTATGTTCCTCAGAACCAAAATATGCAGTCTTTTGTATTATCTCATTTTCTTCAAAGTGCATAGATACTTTTAACTTTATTGTTATTTATACGAGGTGCTTTTCACATTAAGTTTTTTCGGAAAATGTGTCTGGTCTCTATTATCACAATTTTGGGTGGAAAAGCAAAAATATAAATGTTAATAAATACATATATGTTAGGTCGCACATAAAGATATAATATGTATGTTCACGCACCTATGCGAAATATGTAGATATGAATAAAGGCATGATTCGAATTGCAATATTTCTCGGTTAATTCATTTTGACACACATTAAGTGTTATTCATGTAAACAATTAATATCACAAGTTATCAATGTTACATGTTATTGACAATTTAGTCCTCGTGATTAAACGGACTTATAATAATATAAGTTCAATATCGGTATAAAAGTATTGATTTAAATTTTTTTTTCTAGAATTGATTACTAAATTGTTAAAAATTATAATTTAGGTATCAGTATAATATATTTTGGAACCTATATGAAGTGAACTTAATGTTGCAAAGCCCATCACACTCTATCAACTAAAGATAGAAAATTTTACACTAGTGGATACTTACACTAGTGGCATTTCTCTTCATTACATAACTGTTTTTGGAGTGCCTAATCGTTGCCTCACTATACTGCGTGAGAGTTTCTGTGTTGTTGAAACTAGTTTACATATTGGGACGTAAGAATACGCAATGTATCATTGTTCTGGATACATTATATTGATAATATTATGGATTTATACTATTTACCGCGGTGAAACTAAATTTTAAAACAATTTTATTTAAATATATGCTTAAAGTTTATTTTATTAAAAATCATCTAAAATCATATTATTCTAACTCGGTTTTGAAGTCCGCTCTACATTTCTCTATTTACTTTTGTTCTCACTTAATGATAGTTAATATCATAAAGTAAAATTAAGAGCTAGATAACTTGACTTGTAGCGAAAATGATATCAGAAGGCCATTTACGTCCAAAATTTGATATAAAATAATTTATAAGCTTTTGAGTATAAACTTTTCACAGTGTAAGATAATTTTAATTCTTCACTTTTTTGAATAAATATTATCTAAACATGATTTTAGTGGCTTTTTTATATTAATAGAACTATACTTTATCACTTAAATATCGAGAATTATTCATTTCAAAAGTCCATATAAAAGATATAAAGGAACATTTTTTGCTCAAATTTGGTATTTAATTATCACATGGAGTTTTTGCGTGATCTCTATATTATTAAATCCATTTTTTACGACTTTCGGTCAAATTAATCTGTTGCAAGCATGTTTTGCTTTTGTGGACAACGATTTAGCCTCTAACTTTACTCACGCTAAATTATATTGAAAAAGTTGAAGCTGGCCTACGGTGGAAGAGTTTTAGAGAAAACACGAGCATACTACTAGATAAAAGCATTAAAAAATGCCGTTATGTCGTTGAAGATTTTTCTCATTCCGATCAATCCTTAGCGTTTTCAACTGAAAAAAGATGTTTACAAAGTGAAAGAAATGGGGATGGAAAATCGTCCATCCCCATTTCAATCGATCTTTATTTAAGCTACACGGGGATATTTTGATATTTTGACATATCTCATCTATATAGGCGCATAATTTTTCTCAAAGGCATAGCTTATTCAAGAGGAGACGATTTTTTTTAAACGAATGCGATAGACATATTCTTCTAATGACCTTACATTCAGGAAATTCATCAAAACGTGTGGCAATAAGTGGGTATCCGAGTTTGATATGCAAACAAACAAATTAGATCTGGGACAGTGCTTTAAGATTCCGAAAAATATTTTTCCTTTTTGATTTTTTAAATACACACCAACAATTGAAGGTATATTGACGATTTTCTTAACTATCTTTAATTCTACTCAAAAATGCTTCTATGAAGGCAAAAAATAAATAAGTAATATAATGTTACCGTTAGTAGGACTGATGGAAAATGTTTGTCGAAAAAGGCAAAGAAAGAGTCTTGAAGTTTGCTCCACAATAACGCTCCATCCCACACATCAAACCATCCAATCAAATTAAAAATAAAACTTAACAAAGATCAGTGATCAAGCATCATATTAACTAGATATGACCCTTTTTATCTTCTTTCTTCCCCAAATTCAAGTTTTGATTTCATAGAAAATGTTTCGAATTCATTGAAACCATGAAAGAAAATTTACGTGATAAGCCGAAGACCGTAATGGGAATTGTCCATATGTATTTCGTGTTTGAAATGGTCTAAAATTTATTACAGCAAACAGACACAACTTTAAAGTGGAAAAAAATTAATTTGGGTATTTATGTCAAAATTTGTATCTTTTTGAAGAATTCCCTTATTGAAAAATATTGAAGTATTTGCTTGACAGAACGTGCAGTACAAAAATTTAATACATAGAATGTATAGTAATGTAATAGATAATAACACATAATGTTCAATATTTTGATCTAATAAATCAATAACTCAAAAATTGTGTTTTATTTAATAAGATATTTAGTAAATATGTGTGTAAGTTTTTTACATGCTAATATTTGTCTATCACAGATATGGTTAACTGACTACAAAATATTAATGGAATGTATATAACAGAGGAAAAAATATTTTATATTTATTTAAGAAATTGTATTTTCTTTAAATGTGGACATATTCATTTCAAAGTTAAAAAATTAATAGGAGCAAAAATGTACAATCACACATTTTTTATACTTTACTTTTAAGCATTTTCATCTGAATATTAAAAATAATTACTTAGTAGATCAAAATATATTGATAACTTCATTCTGAAATGTCATACACACGTAAAGTTCCGTGTATATCCGTGTATATCCGCCACTAAACCAATGATAAGTGGGATCCCTTTGCAGGTAATTCAAGAAATAGGATACATCTTGACTTCTCTCGTAATAATCGTAAAAACGCAATATTTTCTTTATTTATAGTCCTTCAATACTTGCTTTCAATGCTTTGAAAACGAAGGTATATTTTATTTGCTGGGCCATTCGTGACGCTGCTTAAACCATTTATATTGATATTTTTATTTTCGAATATTTTCATATGTGGATAAATATTTCCCTTCAGATCATACAATATAACAATATTGCATAATGTATCAAATACTAAAAAATTACTTTCAGCAATATTTACTGATAGAAATCATGTCAGTATAAAATATTTAAACGATTATATTTCTGTAACCAATATAATAATCACAATAAACTGTAACATATTTCATTAAAATTAAGAAAACAGAGGCTTGCAGTTGCGCAAACAAACCAACTATAAAAAAGTATCCTTAAAATGGCAGTAGTACAATAATTCCATGAATTATTATAGTAAATAACCTTTCAAGCCGTCGCTTAAGTCTAGTCTATTGTAATATAGTCGCTTGAACTTCGTTGAGTGTAAGTGAATTCATTGTCATCTTAAAAGCCTGTTACTAGTTCATTTTTAGAAGTAAGCCTTCTCCAATTTCCTCTACAGTAAGTTTTTCTGAGCTTTTAACTTTTGACGTCGGCTGGCAAATTTTTCAAATTTTTTCAAAAATTGAAAATTTAAGTGTATTAAAAAAGTTAAGAATTTAAATATATTAATATAAAATAAGCCTTATTTTAAATTATTTTAAAAGTGAAATTGATACAAATCTATACTACAACTATCAAGAGTTATTAAAGAAATTCCATTAAAAAAAACTGAAGGTTATTTGAATTGTTTACTTTACTAAAGTCACGGACCATATTATTTTTATTTTTTCCACTTATTCGGAATCGTTTAATTTTAGAAGACATGAAATCCTATTAATTGACAATATTTTATCAAACCTCACCATAACACTAAATTTTTTATATAATCCTACTACGGTGAGTACTTGACTCAATCGATTTAGTGGGACCACACTAAAATTTAATTGACTTATTATATTCGAAAATAAATATTATATACCCATTAGAATGTGATATATCTAATGGTATGCAAAGATTCCCAAATTATCTCTATTACAGCTTGATGTACGCTAGTCGGAACTCTCTAACGAAATTTCTTTTTCTGTTTAAATTTCAGAATACTTTCTTAGGTATATTTTGTTATAAACGGAAAATTTCATTCTTTAATATCAAACCATCTTTAAGTTCATCAATAATCATATTTAACACAAAAATCGAACTTGAAGTTTACTGTTAACATGTCTATCCAAAGACTTAACATATGGAAATTTCATTCCATCTTTTTAACAGGCTTTTATTAGATTCATTCGTCAAAAATATTTTCTCCCACTCCTAAACGTCAGAATTATTTAAAATTTGGCACATATATTTATAACCGATAAAATACGTTAATACAATAATAAAATTATGATAAAAACTAAAAAAAAAAAAATTTAATCTTAAAACAAACACTTTTGCAGTTAAAAAATATTTAAAAAATACGCTTTTGTAGCAATATGAGCGAATTGATGTCTCACAATTCCGTATAACTTAATTTTTGTAAAAAGCTTAAAAGGAGAATAGGGCGACGGACAAAAAAAATTACTTTAATGTAAAATAAGTGGTGCTAGATATCAAATGTCGTCTTTTTAGCATTAGCTATTTATAGTCAATATGAAAATGCAATGCGAAAGCACCCCAGGCGTAAACATTATACTGTCGTACCTTATTGTGTACCATTAGAAACGCTGTTGTAATTAATTTTGTAGAATTTCGAAATTTTAAAATTTATTATTTAACAATGTACATATATATATATATATATAAATATATATGTATATATATATATATATATATATATATATATATATAAATATATATATATATATATATCCCTACCACCGTACGTCAAAACTATGCGGAAAATAATTTAATGGGTTCAGTTGCGAACAGTGTTCAAATTTGCAAGAGAGTTCTCGACTTTGCTGTGGCTAATAAGGAAAAACGAGAGAGAAATCCTTTTTCCTCAACAAAACTAACGTCTGAGGCTTTTCGGTATAAAGGGTGAAAAGGATTGCGTGAAATAATTTTTTCTTCCATATCGCAAATTACCTTCTCCAGCGGAACGTAAATGCCAAAATAGCCTAAAGATTTTTTTATTAATTCTTGTTCATTTTATGTTATATTTACATGATTACATATTACCAGTCTGTATAATTTAAGGAATTTCTCACAAATTAATATATGATACAAGGCTTTAGAAACAAGTTGAGTATTTCAGAATATTTTTTACAATTATGCCATTCGTCTTAAAATGTATTTTTAATAGATATGAAATATTTACTATTTATTAAATAGATAGTAAATATTTTTTTCTGAAAACATCCAACAATATAAATCGAATTATCATAGCTGATTTACAAATTTGTTGCTAACAGTCTCTTTCGATTTCTTTGTAACGTTGCATGTGAAAAATGGATATTTTATTACTTTTTCTTCCGTTCTATTTCCAAATAGCCTTCATAAAGTTTTAAAAACAGATATAAGCAAAACGATTGGTATTTCTATATCTCATGAAAATATATCTATTTTTACAATTAATTAATATTTCTTAATTTAAAAAAAAATTGCTAAAATTATATAACTCTTAACCATATATAACGTGGTTTAAATACAACATAAAACTCTGGAGCAATGGAGAAAACATTATTATTACTTTTTAAATTTATTTCATTGAGTCGTACATATATTTGTAACACCAACCTAGTGCTCTCAGTTAACCTGTTAAAATAATTCCTCTTGTATTTTTATACTACATTTATACATCTTATTTCTGATGTATTGTTAGGATAAAACAAAATATTTTCTCTTCACCGTTTTCTTCATCCGTCTCTTACAGTCTCACAAGTTCCACAATTTTAGGTATATTTGCATTAAACTGTACAACTAGATCCAACTAATGAAATTATTTAAAACTCACGAGTAAAATGAAACTACTTGATGTATAATTATTTCTACTTTCTTTAAGTTCTTTACCGCGACCTAGGTTTCGTTGTAGTACACCTTAAGGCAGGTAATTAGTAAATATAGTGTCCACCTGAAGTTATTGTAATACAATAAAACCTTGGTTGTAGTAAAAAACTTAAAGAAAGTAGAAATAATCCTGCATCACGTAGTTTCATTTAATTATGAATAATGAATTGTTAAAAAATTAACGCCAAATACATTCAAAATTATTTGAAAAAATATTTTTTAATTTTCTTTTTCATACATGCAAAGTAGAAATGAAATTTTTTTTTCCATTTAAACAAATCTGAAGTTATTATAAATAATAGAATCTGATCAAAACATTTAATTAAAATTATTAAAATTGTTGTTTTATTGAGTTGCATAATAATCAATAAAAATTTGTTTAATATTTTGCGTTAAGTAATAAAAGGATATTTTTCCCAGTAATCATTAAATATAAATTACATTAGGAGCCGATGGTGCATAAAATGCTTTTGAGTTAAAATATTATTTAGTTGTGCAAATTGGAAATATTTTTTATAAATTCCTAATATATATAATATCATCTATTTTTTGTTTTTTGTAAATAGGTTCATAGAAAATATTGAAACACATTACCTAAATTCGGTACTAGAATATGTATTCATAGCAGTAATATATAAAATACAATAAAGAATACAACAAAAATATGGTTATATTCTTCTATGATATCATGCTTTTATTTCAGTTTTCCCGTACGCTGTGTGAAAGTAATACGCCGCAATACGCGAAGAGGAAAACTTTTTTCGATTTCGAAATAGACCTCGCCTTTAACATTTCATATCAAGCGAGAGAGGAAAAAATTGGAATGAGTTTATTTCTTACATTTTTAATAATAGACAAGGCACAGTCGGGAAGGCTCATTCACACGCCACCCTCGTAACTGTTTTGATAAAAGAAATTTTGAGCTCACGCAACTATTACATGCGTTTATATAATTCGCTTAATAGGAAGGATTTAAACATTATAATAGTCCCTAACAAAAGAACCAAATGAAGTTTAACTTCCTAGAGTAAAATTTTCCCCCTAATTTAAACATTTATTTTCGGGAGTCTAATGCTGTAAATTAATTATATCGGCATAATGTTCAATTGAGCAAGATGTCGTTTTATTTCAAATTCCCACTGTCACTGTTGTTACTTCTTTATATCAATATGTATCCCTTACTTTAAATATAATAAAAATATGTTCACGTATATTTTAAACAATTAAATGAAACTACGTGATGTAGTATTATTTCTACTTTCTTTAGGTTCTTTACCACGACCTAGGTTTCGTTGTATTACATCTTCAGGTGGGCTATTAGCAAAGATCTTTGCCAAGGTCTAGGTCGTGGTAAAGAACTTAAGGAAATTAGAAATAATACTACATCACGTAGTTTCATTTAATTGTCAATAATTAATTTCTACAAAATTAACGCCAAATATATTCAGTACATTTTAAAGTTTAAAAGAGTATAAATAACATATATGCTCATAGCAATTTTTAATACACGTCCTTGGTGAATATATTTGAAAAGCATATTTCACAAAAAAGTTTGCAATTTTGTTCTTAAAACGAAATCAAGATAATTTTGCAGCTTTTTATTTATATTACACGTGACGTTTATTTGTTAAAATATTTAGAATCCTTTTAGTCGTGAAGAAGATAATAAATTAATATTTATAAAAACGATAGCTGCCCGCCCTGTCCCTGCCCGGAGAAAACGGACCATGACTATATTTAGTTTTACTCGCTTAGTTTAATATGAAGTTGATTTATAATTAGAGATTTTCGAAAAAAAAGTGAAAAAATAGATATTGCTTCATTTCAATCTGAGAATCTAAATACCAGTTGTGATGTCTCCATCTTTAATTACTTCAAAATTGCTTTACAAATTCCTATTTCTCTTTTAAACCATTGTGGGTTGAATTTACAAGAATTCTTTCTTAGAAGACACCTACCATCTAACAGAAATATATTCACCAAGTTTCAAATTGTTAGGCCTTATTGATCTATTGACGACGTAAATAAATCAAAAATATTACTGTATGACAATAATATTTTTGTTTATTTATAAATAAATGCATAACTAAAACTTTGAAAGGATGACTTTTTTATCAGGTATTATTTAAATGTGCATTTACGATTTCTATGTTCCACTTGTTTAATGTCCACGTTATTAATTTTTTTTATGCTAAATTTATTATAAATGCAATTTTAATTTAACTTGAAATACAACTAAATAGTTATTATATTTCAAGTTGAGTTAAAATTTCAATTATAATAAATTTAACCCTGAATTTTTAACCCTGAATGAAATCGTTAACTTATACCAAAATTCCATTTATACGATACTGGCATATGCCAATTCTTACAAAATACCTAAAATAATTTTATAAATAAAAAGACGCAATACGAACTATCAAATTTTCATTATCGTAAAACGTCCCTCGCATTCTGTATAAAAGTAATATTCAAAGGGCGTTATTTCTGGATAAAATTTATCAGATATAGGTATTTTAATTTTTGAAGGGAAATTGAAGAAAAAAAAATTACTGAATTTTTCTTCTCTTTATAAAAGTCAAGCAAACAAAGCATAAGTACTATTATAAAAACAAAAAGTCAATCATCCACACTTTGTTTACATAATATTAGTAGATTTGGATTGTGATAACAGGCCATTTTAAGCTAATTTAAATACAATTTTAATAACGACCCTCTATTCTATGTTGTAATGTAAAAATAAATACAGTTTCATACCAACGTACCAATCAGTAATATGACAACAATTCTTTGTATATATATTGTTCAAAAAAATTTCCCCTTGAAACACCCAACAGGAAAATGCCAATCCCTTAATAGTCGATCTAACATGAACATGTCATATATTTCTAAATTGAACACTCCCTTGTGACACGTTTCCCTCGTCTAGGGGCGGACCAAAGGCCCATTGAATGAGAATAATATCAATCGAAATAGTATAAGTAATACAATATAAAGGGCACAAAAATAATAGTATTCAATAAGAGAATCGATAAATATGATTTTGCGATGCGAAGTTAATGCACATGCGGGGGAGCAAATTTGGAATTAAATTTTTCCCATAAATACATTATTTGTCATTTCTTGATTTCAAAACATAAAATTCTACATGATCTTTACTTATAATTCATACTAAACATATTTTTTTCCACAATTGTCCCTTTCTGTAAAATGGAAATAAAATTATTTTAAATATTTTTAGGAACTATTGATTGTATAAATGTATGTGTTGACTGATGTATAAATTTCGGTGGTTTTATCAATATATGTTTTTATTCAGTTTTTGGGTTTCTATATCTCAATATAAATAGAAAAAAAGGTACCCTTAAAGAATCACTCAGGTGTTGGCATGTATTAAAAACCATTTTCATAAAAGTTTATTTCTTATTTAGTTATGTAATTTTATTTTTTGTTTGTGTCTTTAAACGGACTTCAAGTGTTTTTATGTGGTTGACGACATTTTTTTTTGTTTAAATATTACATAAAAAAATTGAGAAAATGATTTTGTTTATTCAAAACTTAATTTTTTGAAATCATTCCGTTGTTTGATTTCATTCCATACCAAAATATTTAACACATTATTGCAACTTAGAATATGTTTTGAGATTAGATAAATATGAACATATAAATTTAAGCATAAAAAAAACTATTTTGTGTAATGAAAAACATTGCAAGATACCATGAAGAATGATAAAAAATATAGTGAGGCCTGATTAAGGGACACCCTTAACCACGGTTCGAAAAATCGCTGCAGATCATAAAATGTTTTATGTGAATTTAGAGTTTGAATAACGTCGTATATGATACTTAGTCAACAAATTTCTGAAAAAATACTAAGATATCTGAAACATTTTCGTAGTAAACATAATCCACTTACTGTACACGATTTATTTTATTCCTTGAAATACTTCAGAAGAAAATTATTCTGCTTATCAATTCGTTTAGACGGTCCGCATATTTTTAGACGTGAAACTTTTCTCGAAGAACAAGGCTGTGAATGTAAAAGGGAACACCCACGCTAGTAGTTGTACTTGATCGATCGATCTTGATGATCTTATTTTATTTTATTGAATTCAATTATTTTTTCGAAAAAATAGAGAACACAATTCCTATGGTAAATTTTGACGATAGCAAAATATTTACGACTAAATTTTAGCAATACCATTAATATTCCATCACAATTTTTTTTAATACCTATTAAAATATCATCCATTATAAGCATCAAAATGTCTAACGCTAAATACGGCAACTTCACTTTGGAGCTGGCTCTCAAAACACCAAACAAATCATAATACTCTAGTACGTTTACGTTTGTTGTAAGCCATTGTCAAGATTATTGTGACAGTTATTGGGGAATACTAATATAAGAATTAAAAACACGCACATATTTTACTTATAAGTTGAATAAACAATAATAAATAACATGTATTCTTAGTTACGTCCTATAGTTTTCTTAAGTCAAGTGCAAGAATAAAAAACGTGATGCCATCTATCATAATATTCATAAAAAAAATGTTGAAGTAAGAATACTGCATTCTAATATTAAATTACCGTGTCCCGTTGTTAATTGGTCGATCGCGGTAAAAGATAGCTCGTATTTCAACTCACGTTAAAAGACTCCATGAATGAAAACTTCGACTCAATCAATGTAGTTGTTCTTGAATGATGCACTGACAAATAAATAAGCACACAGACGAACGAACAAACATTCATAAAACCATGTGATTGTTTTCTATTACGTTTTTTATGTTGCCCAAAAATTATTTTTCGTTAATAGCTTCAACCAGCACACCAATAAAATAATTTTATTTTATATGTGGACGATAGGTACAGTAAAAATAACATTTTAACCGGCGAATACTGAAGTTACAGTTAAATTATAAATGTTAGCGATAGATACAAATTTTGACAAACTGAGGAAATATAGTAAGCTTCTAACCTATATATAAAATATCTAAAAATTGTATGTGCGGAAGATGACGTCAGCTATCTTCATTTGTCTGGCCGCATTCGGGTTGCTTGGTCAAGCACCAAAACCTCCGGCCATCAATCTATATTTCGCTCCTGAATATGCTCTTTTCCCTAATGCATGTCTAGGCAGGAAACTTTATTGCTTCACATAATATATACGTAGCGACATCTACTGACATATATTTTACATTTTTGTAATTACTATGCGCCGGGTTGACACCTCCATGATAGTGCCAAACACTAACGGTGTATTTTTCTTTTCCACATGAATGTTGATGCCGTTGATTTATCAAATAAAAAAATAGAGTTTCCTATGTTGTGATGTTATTTGCTATGGATAAATATCGCTTTATATAAAACTGGAGAAATTACTATATAATAATCATTAGATAAATTTGCCAAATAAGTATAAAAATCGCTACATTTTCATACATACGCAGAACCAGGAATACAATTGTTATAAACATAATTTGTTTTGTTTTAATTTAATTAATGAAAAGGTTCATATTTAATATCAACAACATAAGGACTGTTGTAACGGGGAAGATTTTTTTGTACAAAATGCCTGAGCGAACGTCAGCAAAAAAGCTGAAATTACTTTACATATTTATCACACGGAAATATCTATATACATATACCGACACTGCAAAAAGTAAAAGGAAGAAACCAAAAAAAATATGAAAAGGTTCCATTAAAATTTCCAAAAAATTAGTCTATCACTTAAATGTAAAGGTAAAAAGTTCATTTTTTATTTTAAATTACAAATATACTGCAGAGCTCCCCCAAATTCAATTTATTTGTTTGATATATCTTAATGCAGAGATATATTGGGAATTAATTCTTAATTTCTTAATTTCAATTTCAAGAAAAGGTGAAATTTTAAATTTAAGACAATGCATTAACATACAATGGTAATCTTATAAATTGCAACGTTTATAGGTTAGTATATATATATTGCAATTTTTAAGTTATATATTCTGTACCATGTCATATATTTTTGAATTCGTAAAACTATATTTACCATAAATTATATTTTTTAACTTTGAATAGATTTCAACATTCCTAATGTTTATATTTAAGAACTAGCAGCTCGCCCTGGCTTCACAGGTAGACATATATAATTTTCAAAATTAGTCCTTTGCTTTAACAAAAATATAATAATGTATCTCTACATCATGACCATTTTCTCTATCTGTAGAAGAAAAATCGCAATGAACGTCGCTAAAATACGCATTTTTACTGTTATTCACTCTCAAAAACATTTTCATATCCCTTCTACTACAATTATAAGTCATTATGTATATAGGGTCAATTTGTATTTAGCAAAAATCCGTAAAATATCTATATGTTTTCTAATGAATTAATAGATTGACCCAAACATTGCCACATTTGTCCCATGTACTTTGTAATTAGAAAAAAAAACAATTACTATGGCTTATTTGCAAAATATAGATAAGTACTGTCTCATATCTTTCTTTGATGAATCTCTAATAATTTTTCCAGTATTCCTTACGAAAGGGTTTGTACCAGAGACTTTTTTCTCCAAATACGTTAACGTTAATAAATTTATATGAAAGATCATATAAAGTCTATTTCGACTTTATGACTTCGGCAAAATGAATTATCTAAGCTATCATATTGCGAAAGTTGTATGTCAATGGGACTATTATTTTTTTATGAATAGACCAAACCAAACGGACAAAAAAATGTTCTCCTTATTGCTTTAGTAGGATAATAAAGGAAATAAATCATTACAAATTAAGACTTCGAAAATTAATAATTATAACCTCAAAGTACGTACCCTTAACATTTTCATAACTTGACTGAAAATGAAATTGTGCCATTTTATTATTAGTATACTTTGACTTTCTTCATAGTTCTTGCGTAATGTAACTTGGGTCCACAATGTTCATTTTATATGTATATTGAGGATAGCGACATTGCTGACATCTCGCTAATAATAATAGTAAAAAATTGCGATTACAGAATTTTTCAAAAATGTTAAATATAGAGTGTAACACAATGGACTAAACAATTTGACAAGTTTAACCTGTAGCTGTAATTTCGGAACATGAAAAAATGTCTAATTTTCTTCTTTATTATTGTTGCACTAAAATCTGGCAATTGATTGAATGTAGTTAATTTCACGTATTGAATTTTAGAATAAATACTAACTCTCTAACCATCTTAGGATATCACGCTCGAAATATTCACCACATTCACCTTTGCGAATATATCCTCGTAAGAAGGTAACCTTTTCCGTATTGCCCTGCCATATTTATATCCGCTCAAACTCGCACGGGCTAACAATGCGAAATCATCCTTATTGATTCCTATTGTATATTATTTGGCCACTGAAATGCTATAATGTACACGCAGTTATCATCCTACTGACATGGTTGAATATTATTTCTTTCTTTTCATGTACCATGTTGAGTATAGAATGAAAGGGTATGTTGGAAGGTTCCCAAAATTGAAAAATAAGCTCATTAGCCTTTTTAATTTTCTGTAAGTGGAATTAAGTAATGTTACAATAGAAAGTTAGAATTGTATAAATCGTAACGGCAGTGGGTTTTTTTTACAAAACAAAATAGTAATCAGCACCATCAAGAATTAGTGAAAAAAAAATACAGTCGGTATAAATATTTCAGGATATTTAGTATGATTATGAAATAAGTTACTAAACTTGACCTAAGTTTTATAATACAATAAATGCCTGGTTCATCTTTCACAGACGTATAGAGTGCATAAATATCTCAAAAACTATTAAATTTAAACTTATCGCTATAGTTTTCTGTTAAACTTTGCATACATTTCTGGTAATCTAGTTTTTAATATAATTTTACTTCACCAATTTGGAAGATAAAATAGAAATAGCATATTTGTCTCCATCATCTTACTTACAATTCAGAAAAAAGAGTTTTATATCTTCTATATATATTATATCGCCTAAGTATAGTTAAGGTGAAATGTATTCGAATCTAATCATATCAATAGAATAAATATATGTCGTATCACTTTTTGTCAAAATCAATTAATAAAGATAATTTCACGTTATTATCCTATGCAAGTTTGAGCGAATATTAATATTGCAGAGTGATATGAAAAGGAGGACCTTTTTACAAGGTTATATTTGCAAGGGCAATGTGGTGTACATTATTTCGAACGGAAACTCCTTAGAAAATTAAAGAGCAGATTTGTACTTATTATATAGAATAAAGTAAATTTAGCGAATTGCTGAATTTTAGTGCTACAAGAAAATAAAGGTGAAACTGCTGCCTTGAAATTCTATTACAGCTTCAAACTTCTCTATATTAAGAAAATAATTTTTTCATAGAAAAACATCGGCGTCTAATGCTTCTAGACATTATTAAATATAAAGTCGACAAAACATGGTATTTAAAAATGATATACGCATGTCAAATGTCAACATATGTGTAGAACACCAAATAATGTACATATATACTGTTCATTATCGAAAATTGTGGGTAGTCACAATTTTGTACTGACTCTAGCTGTTAGTTTGCCGCATACCATAACATTGACACATATATACTTTTGCGTAAATAAACAACTATTAAAAGTAAAAAAAAACAAAGAAAATAACATGCGAAAACAATTGGGTTTAATTATGTCAATAAATATAACTATATGTAAACTAAACTAAATTTAATAAACATTAGTAACAATGACAAGTTAGATTTAAGAAACCTAAATGAAAACTTTAAACATACTAAAATCTCTTCTAATTCAATTGCAAACTATAAACGAGAAAATGATTAACCAAGGAAACAAAAACATTTTGATTTAGAAAAAAGAAATGTTGGTTGTCATGAACACCGTCCAGTTGTCATGAACACTTTAACTTGAAATTTAATTTCTTTTTTTTATGTTGTCCAAAGCGCACCTAATACATGTTGAGTAAAATGAAACGTTACTCTGGCAACTTCCCTACTATACGGTGTCTGTGCTTATGTAATCATTATCGTGTGCCTTTTGTAAACGTTATTGAATAAAATGTCCAATATTGCCGGTTACTTGGTATAAAAAACATTTCGAAATATTACTTTATAGTAGTAAAATTAATTTGAAACAAACTTGATGGTAATATACGCTGCTATAAAAAATTGTCATGTATGGAAATCAGTCCTCAGTCGGCGATGACTAAAATATCTACTGAAGAACAAAAAGTCAATAAAAGACAATAATTTAAACCATTTTTATATATGGTGTCATGTAAAGACAATTGTTATAAAGAATATACTGTAATAACCGGGTGAACTTGGGCGATTAATTATACTTCAAGAAATGTTAATTTTTTTGAAATAGGTTGTAGTCCAGTCCATCCATACTATTGTCCTTGAAAAAATTATTGATTTCTCTTTTTGCGATACGATGACACAAATTGCAATGTTCGTCTGGGCAGTTCCAAAATTAGTGGAATATTAAAAAAAATTAGGGTTTTCTGGTTAAGAATACGGCTCAGTCTCTCGAGTTCTCTTCTGACCTTCTCTTGCATCAAATATAAAAGAAGGGTTGCTGTCGCGTTCTTACGACCAATTGAAGCTCGTTTTTGTGCAACTTTGCTGTGTATTTTATTTAAAACGATTAAAAGAAACACAGTAGAGGAAGTTAATTAAATTTACTCATACAATTTGTATTGTATGGTCAAAAAAATTAAAAACTAACTTTTATTTTTTTAAATGTAGATCGATTCAGTTTCATGTAACGATCGCAGTATTGTAGGTATAAGATGAAATAAAATATGAACAGTAGAAGTTGGTAAAAAAAATAGTGACAATACAAATTATGTGAATTGAGATGAATTGAAAGGTTAAAGCTTTGAAAGCTTCAAACTTCAACCCGTTAAAAACTAAATAAAGGATATTAAGTTTACTTCAGATTTTAATATATACAATCTACCTTAAACAGGTACTTACCTATTCGCGTAAATCCACAATTTAAAAAGTCACTTCCTTTCTACATCTTCCTTTATTTGATTTATGTCATTTATTTTAAACTCTATAACTTACTATCATTCATTTACAATATAAAACGTCCACATATCAGGTTTCGATTTTGTTATTGAACATTCTAGAAATAGGTCACATCTGCACGTATGCTCTATTAATTCCGTAAATTTCTAACAGATGGCACTAGTAAACATATGATATTAATGAGCATCGTTGTTTCGTATTATTTCCTTATGATTTATTAAAATGGTTAAATACAATAATAACAAATCTAGATATGACTTTAAATTATTATGTTAAATTTGACTTCTAAAAGTGTGATAGTTTGGTAAAGTATACCACAAAACTGTATGGGTTATAAGAGAGTTTTAGGACTGGCTTCGCTCGTCTTAAAAGTTAGAAAGAATTTATACATAAAATTAGTAAATACTAAACTATTATTTTAATGTCAAAGAGGTTTCTTAAGATTTCATGAGACATAGTTAGTAATGTTAAAGCGATATTAGTAACGAAAGTTAATTTTACTTACTAAATATGAAGAAATTTTACAATAATTGAAAATATTGTAATAATATAAAGTTTTACATTCAGCATACACTCTGTAAAAGTATGTGGTGTTGCCAATTAAGACAAAGTGAAAGAGGCAGTACCTTCACCTATACGTCAAAAGTATACCTTTACTTTTAAAAAGAGGAAAAACGATTTTCTCTCTATTCTTCCCTCTATTGGGCGCAGCACAATTGAAACACCTCACGCAAATTGAAATACTGTATTGCATCTTTAGTACTTTTGCAAATTTGATTTACGACTATATAGTAGGCAAAAAAAATATTGGAAGTACATTCGAAACGGAACAGTTAAAATGGAACCGTTAAAATAAAATAATCTGTCTGAAGTGATTTTTCCACCTATGAAATTTTAATGCACGTTTTGCGCCATTGATAAAATAAAAGAAAATGCTCTCAATCTCTTACTCGGTACGATTAACTGTTTAATGGTCCAAAGTATCATTAATCATTTATCTGGTTAAATTTACTTAACCCAGGCCATGCAGGCTAAGTATTTTTGGCAGTGCCAAGTATTTTTGGGCGACTAAATTACCTAAATCTATATTTACAATTAGCTGATTTAAAAAGCTTAAGTGCATATCTCAGTTAATTAATTTTTATATTGTTATGATTATTTTTACTATATTTATTGTTATATACGTTCAATGATTTCCAACTACTTCCTGCATGCCATGGCTGCTTGTTGTTTACCGATTTTAATAAATACTATCAGTTGTATATGGTTACTTGAGAAAAGAAAATTAAGTTATTATAAACATTTTAACACGTCTAAATTTACGAGTAAAGCATAGAGAAGTCTTCATTTTGAAATTCATTTCCAACAATTAACGCTGCCGTGGAAAAAAACATTATTCAGGATATTTTAAAAATTTACAGAAGTAGTAAATAATAAAAATTACATCGCGAATCGAGCCTGTAAAAAAAATTATGAAAAAACGTCGTCAATTTTTGCGGCTTAGATTTGTATTCCATAATGCCAGATATTTCTAATTGATTTTTCTTCATGCCTGGTAAGAACCTGCGCTCGTGTAATCACCACTTTTTTGCTAAACAAGTGGTATTAGAATTCCTCCCATTCTTAAAATATAATCAAACACTTGACGGTATCTGCCGTATTGGAGTGTGATATCTTTCAGACCATTAGAGAGATTCAATTCTTGATGTGTATCATCGTTATTTGTAAGGTTATTGAATTTGTTAATTGTTTCGTAATCATTATTGAAAAATTCACAGATAAAAACTACATGCGTACAAAAATATAAACAAAATAATATAAAATAATTTATTTTGTATGTATAACGTTCAGAACGCTGGGGGGAATCAGTTCTGCGAAAATATGGTTCGTTGTATTCTTCAGGTGGGCTATTAGCAAGGATTCGCCTCAAATTCGCACAAAATTAACGCCAAATATATTCAATAATTAAATGTTATTAAAATTAAATAAAATAAAATACGTATAAACTAAAAAGCGAGTGTAATAATAAAATAAACAAAATTAATACCAAAAAAATTATGAATTTGTGTCTAATTTTTCTTAAATGTTAATACATACTACTAAAACAATGAGATTCATTTACTGAAGAAACATAACTTTTACTTTTTCAAGATGTAGCTAGTGCGCTATTTCATAATAAAAAGAAGACAAAGAAAATATATGGCTGTTTATAAACTTTTCTGATTACAGTAAACAAATTCTGTTTAATTGATACCACCATGCTTTATAATTTAATATATCTTAAATATTAAATTTAATGACACCCCTATTAGAGATCAAAATGTTATGAAATATCGAAGACACGTAAAAATATTTCCATCAATATGAAATAACAAAACGTTTAAAATAACATTATTTATTAATATGCGTTATTTATATTTTATAAAAAGGTCATTTACACAATACAGTCAAGCCGTATTCAATGTTTATGCGTAAAGTATTGATATAAACCCTTAAAATTGCGTACAAATAACCTCGGCGTTTCAACAGTTTTAAACTTTATGAATTAAATTATACAACTACATAATTTATTCAAGTATCATAAGAATATCTGGTAAAATTATATGCACTCCTAAAGCCCATATGGATCTTAATAAATATTTGTTTATCTAACTCTACTCTGGTTATTTTCATATGAATGGTGCTAGTCTCCACGTTATTTGTGAGTAACGCGCATGCTCAAGGAGTTAACGTAGCTCTTCATTGGTGTAAAATAAGCATTTTTTTTTCTTTGCGCAGCGTAGCTAGTATTAAATCGTTGTGTAGGTTTTGAAAATATTTCTTGATACTAGAAATTGATTAGAACTTTCAAATGATAGCTTCCGTCAAAAAATTCGGAACATATCGAAAATAATGGCCCCGACACATACTTGGCAGATTTATTTAAATATCTAAAAGAATATATTTATTTTTAAAAAGCGATGTTTGTACTAAAACTTTACTTTAAGTTGCTGTATTGAAAGTATGTGGATAAAAAGTTATAAACATCGAGGACCTACGTGGAAATATTCCTTTTAAAACGACGCACACGATGCGAATGCACGGTATATCTTAATTCGTGCATTATCTAATCAAAAGGCTGGAGCATAGGTTTGATATTTTTTGTGCATATACTTCAGAAAATTTATCTTTTATGGATTTTTCTTTTAGTTGTGTTTTTACACGAGATAAAACAAAAAAACTTAAAATTGGTCTCAAACACTGTTTAAAAGTATCATGTTTTTTAAACTTAGTCTTAAGTTTAATAAATACAGTTTAAAATACCAGATTAGTATGCCTTGGTTTACATAGATTTATATAAAATATATTAATCCATAAAAATATATTAATTCATAAAAATATCTCAGAAAACATATCTGATGTTTCGGCTTCAGGATTATATACTTTATTTGTTGTAAATGTGTAATAAATATTTATACTAGCATTTAAAACTTCTACAATTATAATTAATAATTACTTTGAATATAAATAACACGCTTTTTATTGATTTATGATAGTTTATACATGAAATTCATAACGACCTATAAAATTATTTTGAAACCAAAATATTTCTAGGACTGAATATATATTTTATTTAACAGTACTGCTAGGTAAAGAAAAATTATTTTTAATTTGTTATCTCAGAACTTGCGATTAATGTGCTATTTCTCACATATTTCTCAGCGTTAAGTGTTACATTTTAAAAAAAATGAAAATTTATTAGCTCGTCTCTTATAATGGGATTAATAATACAAGTTACATAATTGTAAATATAATAGTAATATTAACGGAAATACAATTTTGAATAAATTAAAACTTATTAAAGAAATAATAAAACGAAATAAAAAAAAATTATTTGATTTGACAATGATAACTACATTTTATAGAAATGTTGATAATTATTAACACTGACAGGCAAACTCACACATATTTCAAATTTGTTTGAATAGTAGTGAATACGCTTAAAAATTTCAAATAAGTGAAAGAAATAATAAATATAAGGTTTAATGCAAATTAATAAATTTATAGTAGTAACTATTATAAATAACTTTTCTCCATAAGCCCAAATCGGTGAAATTAATATATAATTCCTATAAGGACTTAAAATAGATTCAGATTTCTGTTTATAGTTATGAACAGAATAATTAATTATAAGTTAAATGGCGTTAAGAAACCCTCAATGTTAATATTGAATACGTAAATATTAAGTTTAATGAACTCGGCCTTGAAGTCTTCCTTCAACTTCAACGACTGGGCAATCACACCCCAGGGGCAAAACGGAAAGTTTTGATGTTAATGGATCCTAAAAGTGATCGTTATTCTCAAGTTCTTCTAATTAAGATATCGGTCAATTTACGTTAAAACTCCTTCAGCAGAGTAAGTACATAATTTAGATCTGCAGTTTATTGCGACTTCTAGAGAGTACCGTTATGATTTCGTACCGCTTTGTATCGCTAATTGTTTAAATACTACATAGCGTCAAAAATACCACACGTATAACTAATATTTTAAAAAATAAGGTATTATAAATATAAATGTAAATAAATAACACAACTTTTGTTACAATACAAGAAAAAATAGTATAATCAATCTCCATCGATCAACCCCATCATGTTACAAAAAATTAACAAATAGTTAATGCACCAGTGGAAATATGTATTTAATGCACTAATAAAGGATAGCTTTATTTAAATTATTTTTCTTCTATAGGGTTTCTACACTTTCTTTCTTATTGGAAATAATCACGTACATAATTTCAATAATTTATTTAATCAATAAAATTTTACTGAACATTTTATTGAATAAATAATTGATTGAGATCGTATTTAAATAAATACTATTAGAATATCAGTACTTAATTACTCCGAAACAGGGTTACAATTTTAAGGATTCATTCATTTAACATTTTAAATAATGTTTATTAAACTTATGACTTAGATTAATAAACATGACACTTGCACGTAATTTGGATGTAAGTAAGATTACTTGTTTAAGAACTTAATATATGACAAAGATCGTAAAGACATTACGTCAAATTTTGAATCATACCCATAACTCAAACTAAATTATAATAATGTAATGACAAATGAACAACTTATAACTTCCCAAGATTTTTTTTCAAAGGTAGAAATATTTAAATGGGTTAACTGCTTAAACATATTTCAGCATATAACATTATAATTACAAATTGTCTTATTTACGTCACTATACGGTGGTGATATACTCTTCTGTGAATATACTTTTTGTTCTTTTTTGCTTGAAACCCGTCTCAACATTATCTTGAATAACTTCAGTTCCACTCCAATTTATTCTTTAATGGTCGGAAGGGCTTTTTCTCTTCTGTATCATTAGAATCGAAATTTGAGTTGTACATCAGTTAACATTCATGCTCTCCTTTATTTAAAAATTCACCTTACTAATTCGGCAGTTGTAGAAAAGGGATATTTCTTGAGCAGATTATTATTCTTTTCAATCTTGATATGTATAATGATCGCCTTTATTTTTTGTTGACTGCTTAGTAAAATTGAAACATATACACATATTGATTACTTCCGCAAACCTAGAGCCTACTAAGTGCAATACATTTCAATAGGATTTATTTTATGGGTATAGACTTCGGAGTAGAGAAATATAAGTTATCATGATTAAATATTTTACGAAAATCTTTACGTATCTGCAAATATATTATACGAGGAATATCACGTTTTATTTAAAATAAGAGCAGTTCATTCGATTTTCATAAGCGACAACATTTCTATATCCAAAACGAGGAGGGAATTCGACCGTTACAAAATACGTATTAAGCATAGGTCGTTTACTGCGACACCAGTATATGTTTCATTAATAACACTCGTTTGCCAGTTCCCAAGAGACGTGCTCCTCCATCTGCTGTGAAAGACTTTATGAAATTGACGTTGTGAGTTTGTTAAGTTAGGCAATAAAAGGTTTCCTTTGAATACTACATTATGCGTTCATTCATACTTAACAATGGCTAAGTTTTGCGTCTTTGAATGAAGCCCCATCCGAAATTGTTCATGTAAAATATTATTTCACCTTTTATTGTGTGCCGAGTTTTAGAACATAGTTTTTAATAAGTATTTATTATATAATTTAAAATCGGAAATATTTTGTTTTAAATCCCAAAAGAAAACTAAGTAGAAACTTGTTGGCTATGGGTAGAATTGGCGATGCGAGCGTTCCATACGCACTCAGATACCTACAGCAATTTAAATATATAAAAGTAAATGGTGTTTCTATTACGCAGTTTATAAATATTAATGTTTTATTTTACCACGTAAATTTAGGACTAATGTATTAAATTATTGCTCCTCAATCGTCTTAAATATAAAATTAAACTTATTTGTCATTTTAAACCCAAAATGTTATAATTATAGGGGATTTCTTTGATTTTTTTCTCATATATTTTAAAAGATTTTGAAAGGTACTTAATATTCATATGTTTCCGAAATCACGAACTTATTTATAAGAACAATAATTGAAGAAAAAAAAATTTCTCCAACTAGGCGTTCTAAGGACCTACCCCATATATATTTTAGAGGCTTTATTTTATTTTATTTCATATTTTAAACATTCTCTAGATAAATTTATATTGATTTTTGCTTCAGATTATAATTTTATATAATCGTGGCAAATTTTAAATAAATAGCATTAATATTTATGAGCTAAAGAAAGGGAGTCTATTATAATTCATTTAAACCTTTACACATTTTAAATAAATAGAATTAATACTTAAGAGTTAAAGAAAAGAAGTCTATTATAATCCGTATAATCTTTATAAATTTTAAACAAGTCGCATGAATACTAAGGAGTTAAAGAAAAGGAGTCTATTATAGTCTGCATAATCTTTAAAATTTTAAAGAAATATCGTTAAAACTTAGGAGTTAAAGAAAAGGAGTCTATTACCATATACAGAAATATATCGACGAGCGAGCGAACGAGAACTTTAGGATTATATTCGATACTGTTTTAAGTATTAAATTTTCAATAAACAGAACAGAAGCAAATATTAATGTCGCTTTAGTAATTTTTTTTCATTTTACTGCTATCCACAAAATTTCATATCGGCATGGTATTACTTTTTCAGTAAGTTTACAAATCGATTGTCACCCAATACCTAACAATAAGCATCCTCTTATTTTGTTTCTTCTTCAAAGTTACAGTTCACTGTGATTTTGAATAAAAATATTTGTTTGAGTTTATTGAGCGTCATATTTTTACTTGAAGAAATAAATGTATAACTTTAACCACATTAAAGAAAAATAACGTCTTAAATTATCGGTGTATACATAATACTTATGTACTTATTCTTTAAAACCTCTTTTGCAAAAGCTTCTAACAAATACATATCAAATCATATAACCCTTCGTATTCATAACCATTCAGGGCACAACCCTCCTTTCCCGACCTTCCGATATGAAATTATCAATTAGATTCTAATATTCTCCTGTTTTGCATACATATAATACCAATATTATATGTGTTATACCTATATTATTTAAAATACATTCACATTATAGTTTTTGAACTGGGAAATTATTTATTAATAAATTATTACGTTATATTTCATTTTTGTTTTATTCCCACTATCCTTTCATATTCCACCACAAATCACTATGTTCTTTTCTCTTTCTTGTTCTCCTAAGACTTCGTTATCACTCATTAAGTAAATTTAAATGTATGGTTAGGTTACTACTTGCTTACTATTTTTTCTTAAATAACCGTAATTAATTCAGATTGTGTAATTAGTTTTCATTTCACATTTCAAGATATTAGACTAATCACATCATCCCTCCTCAAGTGTTTAATGGTAATAAATCTACGTTACAAAGGTGGAACTGAATAACGTAAATCAAGTCAAAGCTTCCAATTCATTATTAACTAAGAATTACTAATTAACAAAAGTGAATGAGAAGAAATAAAAACTAATGTGTAAACTGAGGAGAATTTAATTATATGAATGATAGTTGAATAAAGTCTACCAGAATTAAAAAATATTAAGCATGATTTTTTTCCAGTTCAAATGTCTCAAAAACTCATGGCCTTTCAAATCATCCCTATGGCTTTCCGGTAAACTGTAGGGAATCTCTAATATCTTTTTATTAGTTTGAATTTAGACATGAATGGAGGAAGGTTAAAATTATATTAAATCAAATTCTGCACCCAAATATTTTGTACTCTATAAATGACTTTCGATTAGTACTGCACATATTGTCGAAAAATTGAAAAAAAATATTGAAAATATAATTTGAGCCCTATAATATTTATTTATAAATATTTTTTATTGTTAATGCTTGAAATATTAAAATGATAAAAAGTGTAAAAATTACGCCAAATTTTAAGTTTCTGCATTGAACCCCTTATGAGAAAAACGGTCGTAATAAATAAAACGGGCAGTCAGGCGAGTAAAAACGAAAAACAAAAAGGTTCCGTGTATTTTCGTTAGAGATACGGAACACTCGAGAAATTAATAATCTGTCCAATAAATGTTAGTATTTAATTTCTTTTTCCAAAAATGGGCTGTGGTGAAAAAAAAGCATAACAATGCTAAATGTGGGCGTCTAGTTGCTGATTTGTGTGGGTAATATGCATGGAACCTGAATACATTAATTAAAAGGAATAAACAAAAAACTTAGTTACAAATGTAACCTTGCTGCAAGGCTTGTACAAAGTTAAATACATACGTTATTTAGAAATTTAATTAAATGGGGTATTTCCATTAAAATATTTATAAATATTGGTGTTGTTTTCCATTATGTAAACATTTTGCAATGTACAACTTTCAAATAAACAAGTATCAAGTTTCACTGTATAGCTAGGTTGCCTAAATACTTGACCTAAGCATTTTTAATTTATTAAATATAAGTATACTGAAATAATTTTCATTGAAGTGCTCACCAAAAGTAATTTTCCTGATTTTTTCTGACTTACCAAAGTACTTAGAGACTCATATCTAGCGTATGAGTATCATAAAAATATTACTGATTTGTACATTTTCGATTAAATTTCAAGAATTCCCCTCAATGAAACTTTATAAATTTGGTGGTCAAACTAAATTTAATCTCTAATTTGGATCTACGGGTATTAAAAGGAAACATTTTTTTGTCTATTCTTTCATACATACTTACGAAAATGGAAAGGGATAAGCGAACATGATGAATTTATAGGGCTTCTGCCATTTGGTTAGGAAATTTTACTTTTACTTCCTTGATTATGCAAAGTTATTTTTTAATCAAAAAAGTTACGACCAGTATTTGTTAACAATAAACGCGACAACAGTTCCGGTCATTTTAAGGTTGCGTACGGAAATAAAGAAACTTTATAATTCTTTCATCATATCGGCGCTCTTTCTTAGTATCACAGTTACTGCAGTTTTTGTCCCTGCGTAAATGAAAATTTTTAGTTAGGTATTCTGTGCTCATCTCACTGAATGCATTAAAATTGGATAAGTCTTTTTAAATAACGTGAAATTTTATTTAATTTTTTTATCTTAAATCCCCTTCGCTAAGGATAAAGCTTTCAAATTACACCCAGAACATACTAAAAATTTCTGTATTTAATAAGCATTTGACTAAATTTTTGAATAAAATTATGTCCTTTAATTGCAACCATAATTTCAAGAGACACATCCAACTCCAGAATAATACTATGAGTGTGTTTCCGCACGATTTGGTCACATTTTAATATGAGCATTATAAAATGTGATTCAATAACATTTGCTTATCCTGTTTTGCCACATCACTAAAGATGGTAATTTTTATTCTTTGCTTTAAATCTGAAAAAGAACATACTCATCGAAAATGTTAATATAGACTTGATGACGTCCCCACAGTTAGTATTAAGTATTACGCAAGATATGCAATAAAGAAATTAATTTAAACATATTTATAACTTCATTAAATAATTCATTTTTATAGATTTTAATTAATTATATAGTGTCCTATAATATATTATATATATATATATATATATATATATATATATATATATATATATATATATATATATATATGTATTAATTATATAGGGTAAATGAAAAATTGGTAAACAAAAATTTTAAACTTCCTAGAGAAAAGAAAATATATTCGAAATATTCTATAATTAAATAAATTAGATTATTTTTTCAGAAATTATGAATTACACAAAAATAGTGAGTAGAATAAGAAGCCGTACCAAAAATATATTCTAAAAGATAGATATGCCCATAAGTAGCAATAGCAGATTTTTAACTATATATTAGGCAGATTATGAATAAAACAACCTTACAATCAGTTCGTATTTTTGTGCTTATATAAAACAAAACAGATAAATGGCTATAATATAATATAATGTATCCGAGAATGAGTTTTCCTTGCATATTAATAGTCATTAAATCTCTATTACCTTCTTCTTCCATTGTCCTAAATCTCAAATTGAATAGCTTATAGTCTTTTAATCAAAATATACCACTCATATTACATCAGTTTATGATTCGGTTTATATTGCGCTTCTTAAAATGTATATCTTTAAATTTCCGTCATTCATACAAAAAAATTCTACCTATAGGAAACACATGTAGTTTTGTACGTAGTTTTCTAGGTATTCCCATATTAGAGAATGCGTGTGAGTGAGATCAAAAGTCGATCGGCTTTTTTAATATTTCTCGAGGACTTTCATTATTTCTTCAATGAATATTTATAAAAAATAACAAATAAGGTATTCGTCAGCTTATTCAAAACGCTTTCATCTGAATACCCAATAGGATCCTGCGAAAAAAATATTTTTGCACTTTCCTTCATTCCTCTAAGGTCTTCTTCAAAATAATATGAAAATATATCCAAGAATAGTATATGTAACTTAAGACATATACCAAAGTGCTTAAAGTTTCCGCTTTTACAAATTTGTTTTGGAACGCTAAAAATTAAATACTTTATTTATTTGTACGCCTTTCATTTTCAGACTTAACAGTGAACAAGTCTGGTGTGGAGCAAGGAGAAAATTTATAAATAAATACTACAAAAACAAAGTCTAATTAACAAAGTATGAAATAAAATTCTTACTTTGTATGTTATAAGTGATATGTGTAAGTCATTAGAACTTGTTAATTGATTCCTTTATTTTAGAGATCTCTGAAAGAAAAATAATGGCTATTTTAGACTATTAAACTGTTGGCTGATAAAGTTACGAATTTAATTAGGAGACCTTAATATAAGAAAAGTTACTCACGTCATTTCTTGAAATTTCCTAGTCTATAAATTTGTAAATAAATATGTTGTATGCTGTTCTTTATTTCTGTCATATTTTACGTAATTAAAATTGAATTAGTAAAAATCTTACAAACTGCTCTAATAGAATATTTTATAACAAGTTCAACTTTAACTACCCAGCGAAATAAAAGTAATCTCAGATTGTTATATCAAAATTTATGAAGAACTAAGAAGAACTGTCTAGACCACTACATCATAAACAAGAACTACTTTTGACGTTCGTTTGTGGGAAATATTGATTACGAACTACGGTTATTGATGCGAAAAGTTGAGACTTCCGACTTTGTTGTTTTGGAGATATTCCATCAAGTTACCTTCGATATCGTGTGCTAAATGTTTCGGAAACCAAAGTATTATCAATATCTTTGACAAAGGAATATTGATGATAAATCAAAAGAGATAAGTGCGAATATGAATCAAATCATATTTTTCACAGATTTATCCCATTTTAAGAGAAAGAAGTTTCTTTTCAGTGTTACCAAAAACTGTACATAACGGCACTTATTAAAAAAAATCGCTTTTAGTTCTTTATAAAATATCTTTCTGTCCCTGAAATGGCTCTGAAGCTATTAATCGATCGAAATCTTAATTGGCAGATTATTATCTTATAATATTATCAAATTTATGACAAAAAAGTACGAAGATATTTGATTTCAGAATATAAATCAAGATTATAGATTAAAGGGTGATCCGTGCTCAGCCCCTTTATATTATTTTCATACATAATGATATTTTAATAATTTATTCTACTTTTAGATACGGTGCTAGATTCACGGCTTAAACTACGTACAACGCGGATATTAATGCTTTAAAATTGCAAAATCGTAGTGTGGAATATAGCATTTAAACTACGATGAAATATATATTTTTGTAGCCATGTTCGGAATTTCCTTCCGAATAAACATTTTTTTAGATTTTGAAATTTTTTTTTGTGAATTGTTTGGTACCAATACATTCAAGAAGTAAATAAGAAATTAAGAAAATAAATACACAAAAAAGTAATAAATATAATCGGCGATGGAAAGAGCAGTAAATACCAAAAATAATTAGAAATAGTGAAAAAAGCGAGTAAGTGGCAGACAACTCAAATATTCCGCGACTTTAATTGATTCATTCCTCATTAAACCAACACAAGGTTTAAAACTATTTTTTTTCTAATTGTAATTAAAAGGGGTGTATTAAGTCCATAGATATAAAGATAATTTCCAAAAATTATCCTCCTATGATAAGATTTGGACATCACAAATCGAACAGGAGAACAAGTCGAGATATGTGTCCAAAACCTAAGCAAATTAAGTTTTAGGTTAACAGGTTAATATATTTATAAACTGTGTATGAATTATTACACTAGATGTTCGGGAAATTAAAAAATTGGTGGCTGCTAACCTTCTAACAGTTTATATAAAGAAACGGTTTATCGGTCAATGTGTCCTTCTAACATTTTAATTAAATGAAAGATCATTCTCTCTTTTCATTACATCGGACCATGCTTAAAATTAAGAAGAAGGATATAGATGGGAAGAGTCAACATTTTTGTAATATAAAAACCGAACCTATCCTTCCTATGTTTTCTCCAGCATATACGATATGTACCTAATGTGGAGACCAAATAGCTGTAAAATAAGGAGATAAAGGTATAAGTAAATGCCTACCCATTTGTTTATCAATATTATAAATTTTCTATTATTAACTATCTCTGAGATTCATTTTGTTACAGTAAAATATAAAACACATAATTTATTGTTATAGAGCTTTTTCATTTTCATAACCCTTTATTTTTTGATTAAATAATTTAAAGAGTCGACCTTGGTGCAATTTAAATATTATTAATTTTTATCATTTGTACCTCATAATGAAAAAAAGAAAACAGAAGGCTTATAAAATCACTCACGTATATAATATACTATTTATCATAGTTGTTCCAATAGGATATTTTTTGATTTGAAAACTTAAAATTTGACGTAATAACCCTCATATATTTCAATAAAAGATTTCAAATACTGTTTATTATTAGCTCTACAATATTAAAAATCTTCAGTCAATAATAGTCAAGTTTTTTTTCCTTATTAACTTATTGTGAGTATTAATTGAAAGACCACGAGGTATACGGATTTCCATTTTTTAAATGTTATCTAAAATATTACTGATGTTGTTTTCTAAAATGTCCAAGATATTTTATTAGAATTATTTTTATTTAGAGACCTGATATTTGACGTAATGGTAAAGCATATTAACTCTCATATAGGGTTTACAAAAAATAACATGAAAACATAATTATATGTTACTTAAATAAGGTAAAATTATAAGAAGTCCAAAAAGCACTATTTTCGTAAGATTCAATCACGACCGCTCGTCGAGCAAAAGTGAGTTATTTAAATTTTGCATATATGTTTTTCTTTGGTTTATATTAAAATAATTTGGTTTATATAAAATATAATATACGGTCAAATCCATATGCAATAAATTTAACAAATTATCTACCATGTCAAAAGTTTGATTGATCAATACTAGCTTCGTCATTTTATTGTATTGATTATTACTTAAGATAGAAAATGATGGCTGAGAAACAACAAAGGGTCAATAGGCATCAATGGTTTTTTAAACTCATCTAAGAGGTAAATTTTATTTTGGATTAATTTACTCAATTTAGAATATAATTATATTTTATTATCTTGCAAAAATACTATAACCCTGAAAACGACAATGGAAACTAAAAAACAATTATAGTAAGTATGAAATGTTGAACATATTTTTAATATTAAAACTGTGTTTTAAATATATATGGTTCGACTAACTTAAACCAAAAAAATACTGACCACGTGCATATCAGACAACCTTTTAACGAGACCAATTATCACATCAGTTATATCCTGTGTAATTTAATTTTAAATTTTTATAGAGACTTCACCTTCTATTTTCTTAATTTTACTAATATAAATTGATCGAAATAATTTTGAACCGAGCATATTCAAAATGCCATTATATATTTTTTTTAGTTAGACATACATGGATGTACAAACAAGGGCGGTGGAGAGATACTATACACATTCGCTGGACTTTGTGTGAAAAAATATTCCATCCCCAAGGTCGATATATGGCTCCCTTACACCTTCAGCACAATGTTAATATAAGTTTATTTTCATTTTCATGTTAACATAATTCAGATATGTCCGTAAATACTTCAAATATTAGAAATATTTCTGTAAAATTGTATCATGATCAGACATAAACAAAAAAATTTCTGACAATTTCATATAAGGACGGCAGACGAATAGACGGATGTAACAAAATTATAAGGGTTTCGATTTGAGCATGTTGGTTAGGAGCCATAAAATGTGTATTTATATTCATTAAGCGTGTGAATAAAGATGGATTGTATATGGGACTTCTGTTAGAACATATTATAACTGAAACACTTAAAAGAAGATATGATGTAGTGGAAATAAATGTAGCGAAATTATCTTGTATCAATTTGATTTTGACTCAGAAAATAGAAGACATAAATTGAGAGAAAAAGAGAATTTTTATTGAAAAATACCTTCCGAATACGTAACGTGTTTAACACAATATAAAGCACATCCAAACTAATGTCAAGCCTAAAAGATTACCTGCAGACGTGTCATTGTTAAAACGTCCTAAAATGAAAACATATTTTATAAAGGCAGTAAATGGATGGTTAATGAAAAACGCCTACAGATACAGCAAGAACGTGACATTACACAATAGACGCGAACGAGCGGCCGCTTACCGCAGTGTAGACGAACGTTCTCAACGTGTGATTACTCTCAACAGCATTTGCTTATCTTCTTTGCCAGCTGAAAAACGTTTCACTGTATTGAGGGTCTGAACTCATTAAGCTAAATAATAAAAGGTTAACTTGGCTTTGTGATACAAGTAACGTTGCATAATTAGACTGTATTAGAAAGAAGCAGAAAGAAGACATTATTTGAGATGCAATGGAAATATCTTCTTACTTTTGAAATTACCTTTTGTTCGGTTGTAGAGTAAAAATGTAATGAAATATTTCTTGGAAAGTAATATTAAAAAGTTACTGTTTATGTAAATATATATATATATATATATATATATATGTATATATATATATATATATATATATATATATATATATATATATATGTATATATATATGTATATTTATATTCGTGTGTGTATATGTTGAAAAATGTTCGTATAAACTTTCATACATTAAATAATTTAGAATATATTGAGGCATAAAAATTTGTCTGAAACCACACATAAATACAATACATAAAGTACTAGATAAGTATAGAAAACAGGAATAAAAGTAGGACTCCATAGTTATCTATTGAAATTGTTATGCAAATTTACATTGACAATTTCATTTCAAAATACTGATAACCAAAATACCTATAATTATGTCGCGTTCTTCAGATATGTATTAAAGAATCAGAAGGCTTTAGATAAAAAGTTTAGTATTTCGTAAAGGAACCTCAAGAACTACGATAGAAGCTATAATTTCAGGAAATAAATAGATAAATAAATGTGGGTGCAGAAATATGTAAATATGAAATGTAAATTAAGCTTGATGTAATATGTATAAAATTTAGGATGAAAATGATTTTTAAACTTGTGAGTATCCTCATGAAATGTTCTTAAATATAACAAAAAAATATTACTTATTTTCTTTACTTGAATCGCTAAGATTAATTTAATTGTATTTATGTTATGAATCTCTTGCAAATTAACTTTACGTTTCATAATTTAATAAAAGATATTAGCGATGTAACTAGAGATAAAACTCATAAATTTCCTGAACGTTATTACATAAACATGTAGAAAATTAATTGGAATATTAATGCCGTTCAATGAATTAAAATCACAGTATAAATTATTTATTTATTCCTCATCTATATGAAGAGATATTGTTTTATTTAATAGTTTGTAGACTTTTGCAATTAAAAAGAAGAAAAATCTGAACACTTGTATGGACCGCTCATATTTTCGCCCTGCCGTCTCTTTGTTACAATCTTTCGATCTAGAAATCTAAAATTCGCATCAATAATTAACATTAAAAAATATTTTTTATTGTTGTGCTTTAGAGAGCCCAAATTATGTATTTTTTAAATCTCATTTATCATTCGGAATTTCGTTTAAAAAGATTAATAGCCTATATCCAGAGATATGCTAAGCAATGCGTAAAAATAAATTTTCTCTCTTTCCCAATTTTCAAAACTACTTAATTGACAATTTCTTAAAGCCTATTTTAAGTTTATAGGAAACCTACAGTTTAGCTTCTAGATTATCTGGCTATTTTTAATTATGGTATTAAAAAATACATCTCGGAAATACCGCATCTGCCCCGACTTACACAGAATGACATCATTGTATATTTAGAACAAGATTTGGGAAAAAGATTAGGATAAATTCCAATTAGTAATTTGTCACATAGCGATTCAGCTAAAAGTGCTTTGATTTTTGACCTTCTTTATATACTACATAAACATATAACCAATAATTTCAGCTGTATGAAATATACATATCGAGATAGACTCGATCATGATTCGTATTACGTAAATATACGCCCATAAATGATAATATTACGACCCCTGTTTATAGAACTTGACAGAAAAACAACATTCTAGACATCGTATTCGAAGCGTTCGTTATCAGAGTTCTTCAGCGTCATTCTTTTATTTCTACGTAGTGAAAACGGCAGGGTCTAAGCTCCTTTCTTGCGATGAGGTAACCGTAATTGAAATTTAAACATTTTCCGGTGTTATTCCGTAAAATACGTGAATTTAGTTTTTATTTATGCTCAAATTGGAGTTTAAAGTCTTCAATTTAAATGGGGGATTGTTTAATTTGTATTCTAACATCAGGTTAGAGTAGGATAGTAAGGTTGAATTTTGAACGTTTATAAGAATAATGGAAGAAAATAAAACGCATCAAATTGACATGTAAATTACATGGAGAATTTACAAAGGGGATGACAGAAGATGACGCAAATAGCGTACTTGTGGAGTCTCGAACAAAACTTTACTTCATTATTCCACATTATTGGAATGACGATTGGACAAATATCCCACGACAGCCCGAGTAACTGACAGAAGTGCTTTTCTCCTGCTTCCTCTTCATCAAGTTAATTTTATAGTTATTTAAATCCTCTTCAACGACACAAATTTTCGGTAAATATTGTTTTATCTTAGCTATGCCCACGTAGCTTTATACAGCATGTCCTGCAACATTTAGGTGCGTTTATATTGCCTATATTTTCACCTGTTAACTTAAGTTATGTTTTTAGAAATCGTAAATAAAAACAAAGGAAATAACAATGTTTTGTAATGAAATAAGTTATTTATACTTGAGCCTTTTGGAAAGTAATTCGGAAAACAGCTAAAAAATGCACAGGTACCTTTTCAAATAGAGTCAAAATGAGGTAAGTGACATGAAAAATATCCAGCAAGAATCTTTATAATCTGCGCTAAGGAATTTTAAATTAATAGTGCAATAAGTCTAGCTTTCACCACTTTCCATACAACACAAGATAATATTCAGTCAGGTCTTAAATGAAATTATGTAAAACTATCCAATTTTGTAGTATGTAAAATTATGTAGTATCTTAATCATTCTAATATCTTCCTTAATATATTTTGAAATATTCAAAAAAATTAAATACCGAGGTTTTTGCGATGATATTTTCTTACCTACTCGCAAAAATCAGCAGCTATACGAAAATTACTATTAACAATTTATAAAATAATTCAAACCGGGTCACGTTCTAGACTATTAACTGAAATATTAGGCCTGTAACGGAATCCACTTCCTTTAATTTAAGTAATGTTTATAAATTTAAGGGCGCTTGCAATTTAACTACGTTAAATTTTTATCGTCCTTGAAATAAACGCATTAGTATATTTTTATATTCCCACATATCGAGCCAAATGTTCCCTCAAAAGCCATAAAATTAATCATACTTATTTCATAGAGATTGACGATTCTCCTTCATAACAAATTTATTAGCGAGAGTGTTGCATTATACTTTTAAAGGCCGGGTCAAAACACATTGAAGCTGCGCGACGTTGCTCTGCGTGAAGCTGCATTTGTGTCCATGAAGCAAATCCACTTCTCCGCGCTGCACAGCAATACTGTAATGCGTTTTGCGTCACAAAAATATTACAAATTACTTGTATTGCACAGTGACAGTAGTAAGCTATATGATATTTAGCCCCTCGTGTGCGCAGCCAGCTTTTACGTAACATAAATGACACGCCATGTCCATGAAGTAATATGTAACTTCAAAATTATGCACTTAATTTTAATGGATTTTACGTTCATACATAAAGAGAGTAGCTATAAGTGTAAAAAGTAACGCACAATACAAAAAATAATTCCTATTTTTCGAAAGAAGAAATGCTCATAAAGTAAAGAAATAATTACTAAACAAGATTTTTGTTACTACTCTAAAAAAGGTATAAACCAAATTGAAAAGGAAACGTAAATAAAATTGTATATGTACATACAAATTTTTTCTCTTCGTCGACAATTATCTGAGGAATCCAATTAGAAATGAACTACTACAAAAATGATAAGAGTGTACTTGTAAAAATCTGTCAAAAATGATGTAAGAAAGAAAATAGGAAAGAAATAAAATGTAAAGAAAAATAATTTAAATGATTTTTTCCCAGCTAACAGACTTTAATTTAACTAAATTGCTTTCCACTGAATAACCAACGTAATACACAATATATAAAATAAGAATTACCACATACATTTTACTTTGTCCATTAATTCTTAGGTGGAAAATTAGTTTGCTTAAAATCTATTATGATATATTCTGTCACAAATGTATATTTATCTTGAAATATATCTACAGATAACCCAAGTGATGAGACGTCCAGGTGAGATAGATAATATATGACGTTACACAATAAGACATAATGGAAAAATATTTAACACAGCATCGGCAAAATGTTTACTGAACCCATAAACCTGCCAAAACTTTCTAAAATATATACTTACTTCTCCTCTTTAATAGTTTCCTGAAGTAATATTATAATTTTTTTAACCAAACTAGAAAGGATTAACTTGAGTTAAAATAGAGAATAAGGTCAATAAACATAATACTAATAAGTCAAACGTTAAGTATCTAAAAAAAATTAATCTAATATTTCAGATCATCGACTTGCTTTAATCTCAATTTTATTAAGGATTTATATAGATAAAGAATATTAGACACTTTCATATAATTTTGGTCTATTTTTATACGCCTTTAGTGTTTGAATAAAGTGAATAACCAATATTGGAAATAATGAACGATCATCAAACAATTAAAATTTTGGGAGTAAATACATTATGTTTTTCACTTATAACAAATACATATACATATACATATATATATATATATATATATATATATATACACATATATATATATAAATATATATATATATATATATATATATATATGTATATATATATATATATATATATACACATTGTATATTCATATAAATAGCCAAGTGTTCGAACGTACGTGAAGTATGGTCATGTTTTTAAATTGCATCAAGTGCTGATGCCTTTGTGATAAAGTGCTAATATCTAGCATTATTTTCTAGATATAAGCGTTTTATAAAAAACGTTAGAATATTTTTAACAAAACGAGAATAATAAATAAAACAAGACGAACGAAACCTCGACTTCATTTTAAAACAGATTAATGGCTATTTAATATGATAAAAACATTGCATGATATCATGGCTAAGGTATCCCTTAGTCAAGCCTCGAAAAATTACCTGCAGTGTTTTATGTAAATTTAGAGCTTGAATAACGTTTTACATGGTACTATTTCAACAAATTTCTGAAAATGTTTCTGAGGTATCTGAAAAAAAATTATGTAAGACACCACAATCCCATTATATATTCCAAGACTGACCTTTATCTCTATTTATATATAAATAAATGTAAAAGTAAGGGAAAAAACTATTATATGTATACTTATACTTCTTTATATTTTTTGAATAATCCTACTTATTCAACTCAACTTAGAAAAAAAATTAGTTACGTATCTGCACACGGATATAGGGCTACGCTATGAAGACCACCTCTGTCTCCTACAGAAACCACCATCTTTTATGAAAAGTCCTTCGTTATTCAAGCAATAAGATTTTGGAAAGACCTGAAACCAGATACTAGGAAATCACTATAATTGTGTTCAAAGATCGTCTGGAACAGTCCTTCCTTTTATAATCCTTGTTTCCAAAAATTTCTATATTTTTACTTATTCATTTCTTGTTTTTTTGTGCTCTTTTATATTTAGTTTGGTTTTGTTTATTTATCTGTGATTGGTACTTTTATTATTTGTTGTTAATATCATATTAAGTTTTTTTTATCATTTTTACATCATCCACATTATCATATGTTAAAATTTTAACAATTAGTAACAACAATAGGTGTCTATATAGTAGGTAGTTTACTAATTGTAAATAATTTTACCATGAAAAATGTCGGTTATTTTTGCAACTACATATTGTTCCGCAAAAAGGTAATTCATTTCAAAAGACAGAAGCCAACTAAAATGAGAAAATTTTTTTATGAGAACTAATCACAAAAGGATCATGGAATTTTTATAGACATTAGCAGCAAATATAAATAACCAATTATTTCCTAGTTAATTTTGTCTTGTAATCAGTGAAAATTTGGAACAAGTATTTCATGTTTCACAAAGTATTGGGAAATTAAAATTTTCTTAAAAGACTACAAAACAGGTAAAGTATAATCCAAATTAAATTTTATAAGAAGAAATAGGGTAAGAAAGTTGTTATTTAACACACGTACTTCTGTAAGAGAATTACGAAATATTCTCAAAATGAAATCGTGTACTGTAATCCAGTCAAAGTTAAAAAGATAATAACGGGAACATTAAAGTACCTCTAATTTAACGTATGTCGGTGTAGCTTGTAAGATATTTTCACGCTGTCCTAAGAGTACTTAGCTTTTTTTGTGATTTCTTTTCAAGTTGGAATTTAAAAATATTCTTTTATTTTTTGCAACACAATTATATTTATATAATAATAAACGAGAATCGAATATTTTTTACGTTTATTAAAAAGGGGTGATTAACTATATTTAAATTTTCAAATTCATTATGGTTTAAAAAGCAATCATTTAAAATGTCAAAAGTGATTATAAATAAATTTTCTAAATAAAGGTTTTATGGCAGGTGCAAATTGTTCATTTTGAATAACATATAAGGATATTACATTCTAATTATTTCTATTGGTCGTGGTATCAAGTTCCGCTTTGATCAATGTATAATAAATATCTCTTGCTGACAAATGTTATTCACTTACCTTGGCTCTTACTTATAAATTTAAAGGGAAATAAGTATTTGAGTATCATCCCAAACTAGTTAGAAGTATAATAATTAAATATTAGGGGTATAAATTTTCCAGAGAGCTTTTGAAAACTAATGTGGATGATGCATTTCCAATGCTGAAACCATAATGTCATAACTTGGTAAAAGTTTGGTAAAACATTCATAAAAGAATGGACAATATTCCGAAATAAGGAGTGTGTGTATTTTTTCTGAAAGTAAATCCGAGCCATGAGTATTTAAATTCATGAACCGGGAAAGTAGAGGATAATATTATAATGAAGAAAACATTTACTTAATTTGTCTTAATTTTGGGACTTTTGTCGTTTTAATTATATACGATTATTCTATTATTTACATCATTAAACTTCAACAATTATAAGAATTTTTAAAAATTTGCTGTAAGTTAAGTTCATGCATTGTTAATATAGCCCAACTTTTATATTTTAAACAAATAATCTCCTAATTAAATATTACTTTGTCAAAATTTTATTTTCACTTTTTATCTTTGGGATAAACTCAAGTATCTGAATTAAAATTTAATATATCCAAAATAACACCATTTGCATATATTATTAAAGAATCCATGGATGTGTATCATAAAAGAAATGTTACGATATCTTAAGCGTATTAAAAATACGAACAGAGGAAATCCTAAGAAATACCTTCAAATTACGATTGGAAAGAAGAATGAATCAGAAATACAAATTTAAAAAATACAAGAAACATATGGATCGATCATATATAGGATAATCAAAATGATCGTAATATGAACGAGTAATTAAGCTACGGAATATGCAAAATGGAAACAAGACTTAAAAAAAAGCCGTATGTCGTTAAACAAATGATATTTTTTACCGCAATATTGTGTAAATATTAGTTTCAAATTTGCCCCGTAACAACTAAAAATAATAAATACGGTTCTCGGTTAGTTACCTTATCTAGTGTTGTACCAAAACAAGATATTTTTTCTTCCGCAAAGTATGAAGTTTTATTTTTAATGTAGTATGGGATCATGAAAATATGTACAACCAAACAATGCAAACTTAACTACAGTTCGGTTTCAGTATTGCTTTTTAATACGTCTAAATTTAATGTAGAATGTCACTTTAAGTGAGTATTACTGGAGAAATCCAAATTTCCTTTTAGGTATGTTGGAAACCTATGTTTAGCTGTATTATGGGAGAGTACACCTTCACCCATTGTTGTCCATTTACTCGTATTTGGTTTGCTTTGCTTGTTTATTACTCTAATCGGAATTTGGGTAATAACAGCAAGTGTCTAGATTAAATTTTCATTTTTGGTTTGTTCTTATCTCACGGAAACTCAGTTTCTGCACTGTTTGTATGCCTTATAAAATTTTCGAAATTTTTTTATAATATTGCAAAAATCACTGGGAACAGTTGGGGGTTTATTAGTTATGGATCTAATGTTATTAAGATAAAAAATATTTTTTATTATTTTTTAGTTATCTACAATATATTACTTAAAATATGATTTTTAAAATAATCAATAGAACGTGTAAATTCATACCATATCGAATAATATACTCATATAAATTTCATTATTTGAAAAAACATACACTTATCAGCATTATGATAAATAGAAAAATTATATATAGCTTAATTTATAGCTGTTGTAGTATAATTGCTATGACCTGTCTCCGTAAATATTACACTGTATATATTTCTTTACAGAAAGTGATCCTATAAAGATAATATTATTATGCCTAGATGCTTCCGAAGACTCGCTTTGAAAGGCTATAAAGGAATAAAACGGTTTACGGTTTAACGATTATAACACGTGAAGGAATATTACAAGCAAATTAGAACACAATTTATTTTATTCCCTGAAACATTTAGGAAAAAATTATTCTCCTCATGAATTCGTTTATACGGTGCGCATATTTTTTAAACGTGAAGCTTTTTTCGGAGAACATGGTTATGAATATAAAGAACACCCGCGCTAGAATGGAAGACAATATCGTATCGAAAGTAATTGTACTTCAGTAAATCTTACTTTATTATATAATATTCTTTTAATATTTTGAAATAAAAATTAAAAAAAAACATTTCTAGGGTGAATTTTGGCGATAACAAAATACTTTGAACAAATAAATACTAATGCTGACGATTGAATTTAAGCAATGTCATTGATGGTCAATCACATTTTTTTTAATATTTATTAAAGTATCATGTAATATAAGCATTAAAATGTACATTAAAATAAAGCATTAAAATAACACTAAATAAGCCAACCTCACTTATTGATAATAAGGCTTTGAAAATACCAAACAAATCATATATCTCTGGTACGTTTTCGTTAGGTGTAAGCCGTTGTAAAGATTATAAAGACAGTTGTGAAGTATACTAATACGAGTATTCAAAACAAATATACACTACACATACGTATTTTATTTTTAAGTTAAATAAAGAGTAATAAATAATATTTATCAAAATACATTCAAAATCAATCTTTTCACAATTCCAAAACAACAATACAGTTACAAAAAGGATATTTACAAGGCAAACTGTGACAAAGAAAACACGAAATCTAATTTTGACATTTACTTGATGAACTAATTGTGTTCGCGATTTTATTCGCGTATGGGCCTATAGTATTCTTAAGTCAACTGCAAGAAGAACAATCAAGATGCCATCTATTAAAATTATTATAAATTGTTTATTAGGTAAGAACACTTTAATTCAAATATCAAATTGCCATATCTCACTGTTAATTGGTCAATCGCGGTAAAATATTGCCAGTATTTCAACTCATATCCAAAAATCTCCGTGAGTGGAAACTTCAAATCAATCCCGGTAGTTGTTCTTGAATGATGTGCTAACAAATAAATAAGATCACAGAGTAATGAACAAACATTCATAAAGCCATACGTTTGTGTTTTATTACTTTTGTTATGTTACCCTAAATCATTTATCGTTAATACCGTCAATAAACCGACGCACCAATTCTGTAATTTTATTTTATATATATAAATATATAGTAAAGTAACAATTAAGTTTAAATGGCCGAATACTGAACTTCTTTAAATAATTAGATTGTAAATGTTGATAAGAGATACAAATTTCGACAAATTGAGCGAATATGGTAAGCTTATAAAATATACATATATCGGAAAATTGTATGTGCGGAAGACGACGTATCCTCTCTTCATGTGTTTGAGAGCTCATTCGGGTTGCTTGTCCAAGCACCAAACTCTCCCGCCATCAATCCATATTTCCCTTCTGCTCATACTCTTTTCCTCGACGCATGCCCAGGTAGAAAACTTTATTTCACCACATAAATGTATGTAAACAACATTTACAAAAAATTGTATTTTTAAACTTTGAATAGAATTTTAACGTTCTCAAGGTTTACATATAAAAAGTAGCAATATATAATTTATAATTTTTAAAGGTAGTTAATTTTTTAGAAATTCATTGTCACTTCATTTTTATTTACAGCTAAATGAAATTAAATACTTGACGTAATATTAATTCTAGTTTATTTCAATTCTTAACCACGGTCTAAGTTTCGTTGTATGACAACATCTTCAGGTGGGTAATTTGTAAAGATTGTAATATTTACAAATTGCCATCACAAGAAGAATAAGAAAGAAAGAAACCTAGGTCATGATTAAGAATTTAAATAAATTAGATATAATACTATATCACGTAGTTTCATTTAGTTGTGAATATAAATTAAGAAGTCCTTTGCCTTAACAAAACCATCATAATGTACGGCTACGTCATGACCATTTTGCTTGTCTGTGCAAAAAAATCGCAACGAACGTCACTAAAATACGCATTTCTACTGTTATTCACTCTCGAAAACGTTTTCATATTTCCTCAACTACAAACCAAATTATTAAATATACAGGATCGATTTGTATTTATCGAAAATCAGTAAAATATCTATATGTATTTCAATAAGTTAATAGATAGACATTGCCATATTTGTCCCTCACACTTTTAAACTTAAAAATATTTACTATTACTTATTTGTAAAAGATAGATAAATACTGTCGCATAACTTTCTGTAAAAGAATTTCTATTAAATTTTCCAGCATTCCTTACGAAAAAGCTGGGACCAGCAACTTTTTCTCTGACTCTGTTGACATTATTATATTTGTCTTAAAGATTACACAAAGTATGTATCTACTATATGTCTTTGGCAAACAAACATTTAGAAGCTATCATATTGCGAAAGCTACATGATAATGGGATTAGCAGTGAATAGATTAAACAAAACGAACAAACAAACTTTTCTCCTAGTTCCTTTACTAGTATTATAAGGGCGATTACTAGTTATGACTTCGACAATAAAAAATTGTAAGTTCAAAATACATACCCAAATTTGGCTAAAAAGATAAGCTAAGTGTTCCTTTTTTAGTATTAACATCTCTTTGACGCAAGTGCTTTCTATTACTTTCAAATAGTTGGTATGTAATGTAACTTGGGCCCACACTGTTAATTTTATATGTGAATATTGGGTAAAAGGATAGTGTTCGCTAATAATAATGAAAGAAAATTGCAACCCTACAGATTTCAGAATTTTCCAAAAATCTAAATCGTATAGTGTAGTGCAATGGGCTGACGAACCTAATAAGATTAACCTGTGACTAAAATTTTAAATAAAAAAATGTTTTAATTTCTAGTTCTCACTTCTTTCTTCTTTACCTGTTATTGCGCTAAAATCCAGAAATTCGCTAAATAAAGTTTATTTTATGTATTGAATTATAAAGTAGAAACGAGCTTACTAACCACATTCGGATATCATCCCCAAAATAATATTCACTACATTGCTCTTTGGGAATGTATTCTCGTAATAATGTAACATTTTCCTTATTGCCCCGCCATATTTATCTCCGCTCAAATTCGCACGGGATAACAATGCGAAATCGTCCTTATTGATTCAATATTTTATATTATTCGGCAACTGAAATGCTATAATATACACTCAGTTATCATCCTATTTATATGGTAGAATTTATTTTTTTCAATTCATGTGCCATGCTGAGTACTGAGTTTCCAAAATTATGAAAGAAATAAAACTATGTGATGTAGTATTACTTATACTTTCTTTAAGTTCTTTACCACGACCTAGGTTCCGTTGTATTACTACATCTTCAGGTGAGCTATTACCAAATAATAACTCTTAGGAACATCGAACAGCATTTATATGTTTCAAACACAATAACGGAAGCCGGGTTTGTGTGGGTTTTCCCACTGCTTATATTAGTGAGTTTATTGTAGGGGAGTGCTGTAAGTTGTATAATATTACTGAGAATAACTTTTATTTAATTTTATTAAATACACTGGAACATTCGCATTGTACAACCTCATAGAATAACAACAATTGAATTTATTACCCTCACTTAAATACTTGTAAGTCGCATAACTCTCGAAAACATAATAAAACTTACATGGTAATTTGTAAGATCTTAATTTCCTTCCTGTATTAATAACGTGCTATCTATAATGTTGTTATATTCAATATTACCTGTCATCACGTAAGTAACATCACGCACGAACTATGATGATAAAGATAGAGAGTGAAATAAAATATTTGTATTAAAGAGGTATTAACACTGAAAATGAGACAATTAATTCTTAAGTTTTGTTTAAGTTTTTAGTCAAGTTAGGAGTATTACAATTTATTTTTATCAATGTCATAACTTGCAATATAATCCATCATAATACTAATGAAATAATAAAGAGGAATATTTTGTTTCTCTGCACGTTGTTTTTGTTGCTTTACCCAAGAACTACTAATCCCACTGACGTACAAATTCCGCAATGTAGTAGCTGATATATTTTAGTTTGCACATAGACTAATAGTAGGTTTAGATGCCGCATAACCTTTGACATAGATGTAATAACTCAACGTAGTCGGAGATAAAGTCGCTGGTGTGTTAGCTTTCGTAACGAACGATGAAAAAATTAATACTGATACACTAAAGAATAGTCTGCGATGGTATTTATCTATGTTTTAGAGATAGGCAATGATAACAGCTTTTAAATTACAAAACGTGTTGGACAAAAGTATGAAGGTTTAATTCAATTTATTTTTTCTTACTAAAATAATATTACAGACATTTTAAGAGTTTTTGACAAATATAAATTGACTCTTCCACTGAATATTTATTAATGTACCGGGACCACATTCATTTGAAATGGACACGTTGTCGCGGTGTATTAATATATTTTTGTTAATCAAAACAAAACGCACGACTATTTACACGAAATAAGAAACATATATGAAAAAATCGTAACTAAACATTTTTCTGTACCTCTATGGGGTCTTCGTACGGATAATATTGACGTCTGAGGACAAGGAACGTTAAATAATGTATTAAGCAATATTTGAGCAAGAATATGTGTCTACTGTAAATCCGGGGGCCTGCCAGTTTTTTAAAATAAAAAATATGAACGTCGAAATGTATTTAAACTTTAAAAACATAATTTGTGACAAATGTTTTCATACGAATTTAAAGAGATACTATAAAATATAGAATTCATTACTTCATATTTTTTAAGATACATTTTTTTCTTATTTTGCTATAGATTAGATATAAAAAAACTATGGTTTACTTAAAATTATTAAACATTGAATATATTTGGCGTTAATTTTGTAGAAATTCATTATTCACAATTAAATGAAACTACGTGATGTAGTATTATTTCTACTTTCTTTAATTTCTTTACCACGACCTAGGTTTCGTTGTATTACAATATCTTGAGGTAGGATATTAGCAAAGATTCAATCTTAGGTCCTAGGTCGTGGTAAAAAACTTAAAGAAAGTAGAAATAATATAACATCACGTAGTTTCATTTAATTGTGTTAAAATTATTAGATATGTGAATTCAATAATAAAAGTTTTAATTAAAATATTACCATTTTATGTCATTTCGCGAACAGTTTTTCATTATTCTAAATTGAAATTTGTCTCTTGTTTTGAAATTCAATTATAGTTTTAAAACATCTCTGTATTAAAAAATATCTAAAAATTCAATAAAATTTTTAGAAGCTGTAGAGAAAATTAAAATATAAACCTTGTTACCTTTATATTTTACAAGAGAAAAACTTTTTTTGGAACTTTAAAACATTTTAATAAATGTGTATTTCCCTCTGTATGGCGAGGCAGGTATAGGTTTATTCGCATAATAAGTATTTAAAATATTATCAGTTGCTCTGCGGTTTCAACAGATAATGCAAACTTAACTTTCTCTATCAGATAATACAAACTTAATATGGCATTTATTTCAAAACGATTTTTTAATATAGTCTTAAATATAAAAGGTCCAGTTGCATAAAAATAACTAATGAGATCAACATTTGTTCTTTTAATATTCAGAACTAATAACTGGCTCTGCCAGAACAGAGAACAGCTTAATCCGCTGCTGTGCATATATGTGTGTTGCTTTTGGCCATATATCATATGTTGCTTTTTTGCTTGACATGAAACAAGATAGTTGTTTTTGTGAATTCCTCATAGTTGTTTTTGTGAAATTTCTGCCAAAAATTAAACGGAGCAAAACATCAGTCTGATCGGAAACGCCTCGTCCTTTTTATACCAAGCCGGAAATGGAATACTTTCTTAAATATTATTGAAATTGCTATTAGAGTAGTCAAGAGAATAATTATCAACCTATATATAAATGTGTGTGTGTCTGTATGTTTGCATGTCTGCGTGTCTGCATGTCGCGTGTCCGCGTGTCTGCGTGTGTTTGCGTGTGTGCGTGTGTGTATATGTTTGTGTGTATGTGCGTGGGTGGGTGAGTGCGAGTGTGCGTGTTCACAATTGGGGGCATGCGTGGGTATGTGGGTGTTTGTGTGTGTGTGTGTGTAGACTAGCTACTTTTCATAGCATAACATAACCGCTTAATGCATCTAGACCTTCTGCCCTTTAATTACCTTACTAGGTTTTATGTTGTCGGAATACGATATTTAAAAAGTTATACATATGAAAAATGTCAGCAAATATGTAGAATGCCAAAAAACGTATTTATATCTTCATAGTAACAAAATTGAAAATTGTGGATATTAAAATTTTTCTTTTGAATAATTTTTTTTTCTTATATTCTTATTCTAACTATGCGGCAATTTTTTTATTTATTTGAGAGTTTTTTATCCATAATAATTTTATTAATAATGCATTCAAATTTACCGTTGTTTATTCACTATATTAATTAAATTCAATAGTGTTGTATTGTCTCTTGCCATTAGTTTACCGCATACTATAGAATTGAAAAAAAACATTCGCTATATAAATAAATTGAAAGAAGTAAATAACCATGCAAAAACACAAATAAAACAAGAAGCGAAAAAAATTAATTTAATTAAGCCAATAAATGTGATTGTGTATTACCTAATATATTCGTACGTAAAACAAAATAGTTTGTATTGTTTTGTAAATATACATCGAGTCCAATTTTTATTTTTATTTTCAACATATTATTGAATAAATAAGAACAAAACCCCCTATTTTACTGACCTAAATTTATGGTGAAATATTCGCTAAAAATTAGGTCAGTAAAATAGAAATATATAATCAGAAAAAATGTATGCATGTAATAAATAATACCAATATGAGTTTAATGTCAAATTCATTTCTTAAGATTTCATGAAATATTATTTATAATTTTAAAGCGACATTAATATCGAAAGTGTATTTTACTTGCTATATGCGGAGAAACATTAAAACAATTAAAGACATTCCCTCGGTATTAGCAAAAGTAAAAGATCTGTATAAAGTAAAAAAACCTGTGTAAACACCTGTATATAGTTAAATCTTTACATAGGTCAGTTAAGTTACATTTCAATATTCAAAACTGTTTTAAAATTTGGCTACTGTTATTAAAAGATTCCTTAGCCTTCCTCAACGAAATTTACAGTCCTTTTTATGTACAAAATATTTATCAAATCATTAAGCAATTTCTTACATAAATTCTTTATTTCTTGAACTATTAAAGTTCAAATATCTTACTATGATTGCACCAGAACACGTCACGTTTATTAATGGTTATAATGAATTTATCAAAATTACTTTTTAATTTTAAATATCAAGTATTAATTTTTTTATCGATATTCACAACTAATTAAGTTGTCTACTAAATATTATTAAAATTAAAAATTACGTAAAAAAATAAATAAATTACGTATGAACTAAGAAGTCAGACAGTAATAAAGTATTTAAAATTTTCATCAAATGAAATTATGAATTGGGTTTAATTTCTCTTAAATGTCAATATATACTATTAAAAGAATGATATTCATTTATTACACAAACACAACTTTTAATTTGTCGAGATGCAGTTCTGACTATATTTCATAACAAAACGAAAACAAAGAAAAATATGACTGTAAATAAATTTTTCAGATTATAATAAAATAGTTCTGTTTAATTCATTCTACTGAGCGTTGTCATGAAATGTGATATTCAAATTTTATAATACCTCTATAAAAGATCAAATCGTTAAGAAATAATTAAGAGCTTAGTGCGTCTTGATTTACCTAAATGTATATAATATATATTAATCCATAAAAATATACACATGTTCACCATATATATTGTCTTACAAAACGTACATTGTGTTTGCGGCTTTAGGATTATGTATTTTAGTTGTTTTAAGTATTATCAAGGAAATCAAAATTTAATTTTTTGGAAAAATTATCATTAACAATGACTTTGAATACAAACAACACACTACTGATTTTTAATTATTCATAGATGGAGTTCATAGATTGAATTATTTTTAAAACAAAATGTTTATAGAACCGAATATTTATTTTATTTAATAATATTAATATATAAAAATAAAGCAAAATACCTTCAAATTTTTTAACAGATAACTTGCAATTAATGCACTATTTCATATACATTTCGTAGCTTTAAATGTTACACTTTAAAAAAAATTGTCGAAACGTATTAGCTAGGGATATTATATAATATTAAATATAATAGCATTATTATCAAAAATTAAATTTAATCTAACTAAAATCTATTAAGAGAATAATAAAACAAAATAAGGAATAAATGAATTTTTACGACGACAACTATATTTTTACAGAATGTTGACAATTATTAACATTGACATGCACGCCTATTTCATATTTGTTTGAATAATAATGAGTTAGCATAGACATTTCAAATAAATAAAGAAAATAACAAATATATATATGATTTGACTCAAATAAATGAAAATATAGAAGGACACGTAGTTGATAAGTTTAACAAAATTTTAATTTCGTTTAATTTATTTCCTTACTTAAGTAATGGTTTTACATAAGACCAAATCGGTGAAATCAATGTATCATTCCAATCGGGGCTTCAGATACAATAGATTCAGATTTCTGTTGATACTTCCAAATATATTAATTAATCATAAGTTAAATAACGTTAAGAAACTTTCATTGATAATGTCGAATAGGTAAAGATTAAGTATAATGAACTCTTACTTGAAATCTTCCTTCAACTTCACCGACTGGGCAATCACACTCTAGGGGCAAAATGGAAAGTTTTGATGTTAATGGCTCCTAAAAGTGATCATTGTTCTCAAGTTCTTCTAATTAAGATATCGGTCAACTTACATTAAAGCTCGTTTATTAAAGTAAGTATATAATTTAGATTTGCAGTTTATTGCGTCTTCTAGAGAATACCGTTATGCCGCTTAATACCATACATTATTTAAATACTACATAGTGTTGAAAATACCGTATAAATAACTAGTCTTAGAAAATATAACATTACAAATACCGAAGTATTGTATATACAATACAACTTTTGTTACGTTACAAGAAAAATGGAATAAATATCTAACAAATAATTTACGTATTAGCAAAAATATATCTTTCGGACGGGGATTTTATAGCGCATAGGTTTATTAAATTTTTCCTTCTCCTTTAGGGTTTCTATAGCGAAGCATTAATTTTATTTAGTAGGTTTACTATGTTTGACATCTTTATACGAGTTTCCCTTTCATATAAACAAACTACCTGTTTCTGGCACACTTAATCTTAATATATTATTGTTTTTTTCATTCTCTTCCACAGTGGTACGACCACAGTCCGTCTCTTTTATTCATTATCATAAATTAGGACAAATATATCAACAATGTATTCACGATCGGTTATTTCTGTTGATAAGTTTTAAAGTTATATTTTAGGGGCTTTTTAATTAGAAACAATCAGGTACATCTCTGCTGAAAATTTTGTTGATTAAAAAACTGATTGAGATAGTTTTTAAATAAGCACTATTGGTAAATCAGTACTCAGATACAGGATTACTATTTCAAGGAGTAATTCATATAAAATTTTAAATAGTGTTTATGACCAAGATTAACTTCGACTAAAATTAATAATCTTAGTCATAAGTGTCTTAGAATTTAACTTTGAACTTGTGACTAATATTAATAAAAATGACATTTCAAAATAATTTTGGTGCAAAATTACTATTTCAAGAAATCAATCACAGAACAAATTTTATAGAGATGTGGCGATAAATTTTGAATCATACAAATTATTCATACATAATTGTTAAAATATTATAATTACAAGTTACCAACTTACAACTTCCCAAGATTTATTGTGGTTGTTGTAAAATACAAAAATATTTAAATTGATTGATGGTTTAAATTTATATTTCTACTTCTAATGTTTTAATTACAAATTGTCTTATTTATGCTACTGTACTGTGGTTATATACTCTTCCGTGAATAATCTTTTTGTTCTTTTTATATCTGAAACCCATCTCAGCATTATCTTGAATAATTTTACTTCCACTACAATTTATTCTTTAATGGTCAGGGAGAACTTTTTCTTTTCTGTATCACTAGAATATTTTGAGATTTTAGCTGGATATTAGTTAACATTCATGCTCTTCTTGATTTCAAAATTCCACTTACTTATTTGGCAGTTACGGAAAGGTGATATTTCTTGAGAAGATTAATATTTTTCTCAATCTTTATAGTTAATATGATCGTATATATTTTTTGTCGACTACCTGTCCATATATTAGTATTATTGTAAAGTTTCAACGTAAACACATATTGATTAATTTCAAAAACTTACAGCCTTCATAGTGGAACATAGCGAAACAGTATATTTATTTTATAGATATTGTTTTCGAAATAGAAAAATATAAGTTATCACGATAAAGAATTTTACGACAATCTTAACTTGCTTGTAATAATATTGTCCACATTTAAAAGGGAAAATCACGTTTCAACTAAAATAGGAGCAGTGAATCCGATATTCATAAGAGACAATATTTTCATATCAAAAACAAGAAGAGAATTCAACCATTGCACAATACGTATTAAGCAGAGGTCGTTTACTGCGAAGCCGGTAGACGTTCCATGAAGAACACTTGTTTGCTTGCTCGTGAGAAACGCGCTCCTTCATCTGTTACGAAACACTTTGTGAAATTGAAGTAACGAATTTGTTAAGTTATATAATAAAAGTTTCCTTTGAAGACTACAATGTGCGTTCATTCATACTTAACAATGGCTAAATTTTGCGTCTTTGAATAAAGCCTCATTCGAGGTGGTTGACGTAAAATATTATTTCTCCGTGTACTGTGTGCCGAGTTTTAAAATATATTTTTAATAATTTTTTATTTTAACATTAAAAATCGCAAATATTTTGTTTCAAATCTGTTAACGCTGCGAGTGTCCCATACGCACTTAAATACATACAACAGTTTAAATTTGTAAAAGTAAAAAGTGTTTCTGTTAACCCATTTACAAATATTACTGTAATATTTCTCCATATAAATTCATGTCTAATATATTAATTAGTAAGAAAATTTATTTTTCATTTTAATCCCAAAATGGTCCAATTATATGGGATTCCTTCGATTTTCTTTATTTTAGATATATTTAAAAGATAAAATTTGGAGTCAACCAATATTCAAAATTTTTTTAAATCATGAATCTTATTATAAAAATAATAGTTAAAGGAAAACAAACCGCTCCAACTTGGCGTTCTAAAGACCTATTGCGTGTATATTTTAGAAGCTTTCTCATATTTTATTTCATATTTTAAACATTTTCTAGGTAAATTTGCATTGCTTCTATTGTTGCAAATTTAATACAAATAGCATTAATAGTAAGGAGTTAAAGAAAAGGAGTCTATTACCATAATAGGGTTTGATATTATTTTAAGGATTACATATTTATGTACAGAACAGAAGCAAATATTAATAGCGCATTAGTAGAAGTTTTTTTTACTGCTTTTTCATTTTACTTCTATCCATATAATTCGATATGGGTATGGTATTACTTTTTCAGTAAGTTTACCAATCGATTGTAATCCAAAATCTAACAGTATATATACTATCTTGTTTTGTTTTTTATTCACTATTGTTAACTTTTTTTTTGTACAGATTAAATATTTCATTAAACAAATTTTTAATCGGTACAAAAATATGTTAAAAATATGTATGTTGAACGTTATTTTTAGGTAATAAAATAAACATAAAATTTTAAACAATTTTAAAGAAAAATATGTTTTGAAATGTCGGTATACTTATTATACATTTTCTTTAAAACTTATTTCGCAAAAGCATCAATAAATATATAATATATTCTAAGTCACATAACTCATCGTGTTCATAACCATTTATGATAAAACCCTTCTCTCAATATGAAGTATTCAGTTAGATTCTTATATTCTCCCGTTATACATACCCGTGGCGTATAATACCAATTTGATATGTTTTTTTTTATATTAATTAAAATATATTTATAATTAATTTTCCGAACCGGAATATGATTCATTAATAAATAATTATGTTATATTTTATTTTCGTATTAGTCACTCTACTCTTCAATCGTCCAACACAAATCGCTAGGTTCGTTTTTCCTTCTGGAATAAATACCAAGTAGTGAAGACATATGAACTTCAGCCATTTCCTCTTCATCTTAACTTACCACTCAATCACTCAAATTAATTAATTTAATTTATGACTACGAGCTAGTAGAATTCCATAATAAACACAACAATCTTGACGGTTAACACTAAACAAATAAAAAAGAAATAATAAGTATCGTCATGTGTTCATGTCGTACTTACTTCTATATAGCTCTTTAGAGTGTAACTTTAAGTGTGACATATTTTTCATCGAATATTTTATCCGTTTTATTTTCTTCAAGTGTATATATATATACATATATATATATATATATATATATATATATATATATATATATATATATATATATATATCTGTTTCTTCACTGTCGTAATACTTTTATAGTAATTTAATTTTACGTAATGGAATTCATTACAACAAAAAGAAATATCGCTGATAACGCAATATCGATATTATTTTTAGAACTTTCTTAATAAATACTTATGAAAAATAACAAATTAGATATTTTTAACTTCAGAGAAATCAAAAAGCTTTTATTTGATACTCAACATGATGCTGCAGAATTCAATTATATTCTCCTTTTCCTTCATCCCTCTAACATCTTCTCCAAAATAATGTAAAAATATACCCAAGAAGAGTGATTGTAATATATATATACATATATCAAAACGATTACGATTCCCGGTTTTACAAATTTATCGTGGAAAGTTTTTTTATTTATTTGCTTGCCAGTCTTATTTCTAACTTACAGTGAACAGGTCTAATGTAGACCAAGGAGGAAATATATAAATATATAATACGATGACAACAACATACTAGCTATGTAATTCTTAATATATTTTGAAATTCTCTATTTGTATCTCGTAAAGTCATAAGAACTTGTTAATTGGTTACTTTATTTTAAAGATCGCTGAAAGTAAACTAATGAATATTTAAGATTTGAAATTCATATCATGTAGACTGAAAAAGTTACTAATTTAATAACGGGACCTAAACATAAGAAAAGTTACTGATGATTTTTCTTGAAATATTCTGGTCAAAAAATTTGTTAATAAATAATATATACCCTGCTCTTCATTTCTTTCTTATTTTACGTAACTAAAATTGAGTTAGTGAAAATACAACTAACTGCTCTAATGGAATATTTTATAATAAGTTCAACTTCAACTACCTAGCGAAATGAAAGTAATTTCGGAGCAATATATCAAAATTTACGAAAAACGGAGAAGAACTGTTCAGACTACATAAATAAAAACTCCTATTGCTGTTGGTTTGTGGAAATACTGATTAGAAACTACGGTTATTGATGCGAAAAGTTGGGACTTCCGACTTTGTTCTTTTGTTTTGTTGTTCTTTTGGTCCATCAAGTTATTTTGCATATTTTATACTAAATATCTCGGGAATCTAAAGTAGAAGAAAGGTGAGCTTTACCAATATTTTTTGAATAATATCCGTACATCATTACGGTATTACATCAAAAAATTCTGACAAAGAATATTGGTGATAAATCAAAAGAGATAAGTGCTAGTATACATAAATATTTTTTTATGGATTTACCTCATTTTAACGGAAAGAAATTTCTTTCCAATATTAAACAAATTTATATGGCTGCCTTTATTGCAAAAAATATGTTTTTATTCTTTAGAAAATGTTTCTCTCTGTTATTGAAATGGCTCTGAATCTATTAATCGATTGAAATCTTCATTGGCAGTCGATAAAGCCAATTGGATTTTAACTAAATATGTTGTCTAAAATTGGTTCAAATTTGACTATGTTTATGTACACTATCTAAATATTACTGAATTAAACAGTCAGTAAGGTTATCCTAACAAAACAAAAAGAATTCAAATAAATTATATTCAGGTTTGTGACTTAAAAGTACGGAAATATTTGAATTTATAGTATGAATCAAGATTATAGACTAAGCGGTGATCCGTTATCAGCCCCATTATATTGTTTTGATATATATTGATATTTAAAAAATTAACCTACATATAAATTCGGTGTTAGATTCACGACTTTACCTATACACAACGCGAATATTATTGCTATGTAATTTGCCGCAACAGTAGCGTGAAATAATAGTATTTAAACAACGATGAGATATATATTTTTGTAGCAATGTTTAGTTCTTCCTGCTGAGTATATTATTTTTTTTTAATTTTAAAATTATTTTTTCTTTTTTTATGTAATGCTTACTCTATATTTAGGTTGTTACCGATACGTTTGGCAAGTAAACAAGAAATTAAAAGAACAAATATACAAAAACGCAAATAAATATAATAAGCGGTAAAAAAAACAGTAATTACCAAATGTAATTATAAATAGTGAAAAAAAGCAAGTAAGCCGCGTACAACTCAAATACCCCGCGATTTTGTCACATGTCTCATCAAATCAATACAAGTTTTAGGACAATTTTATTTCTGACTGCTATGTAAAGGAGTGTATTAAATAACGTCATAGATTTAAACACAATTCCCAAATCTTATCCTTCTATGATAAATGGTTTTGTAGTAAAAAGATTTGAAAATTACCAGGCTTGTATAAAAATGCGCCATCGATTTTATTTTAAAATTGCATTTCCAAATGTGAGATGACTCATTAATTCCAGAGCTATGAAAGATTTTTTGAAACGTCTTTTTAGGCGTTCTTAGCATAAAGTAGGGGACGTTTTTTTTATAAAATTTAAATTTTTCCAAAAGACAACCAATCTTAATAGTTTCATCTTTGGATTATGATCTGATCATTGGCTTTGAAAATTTGTATATTTTGATGAATACTTTATCTGGAAAAATTAATAAAATAACAATATTCAAGTTTCAACATGATTGAATATGCACCAGATACACTGGATAATGCATATTATTGTTATATTGTTTGGCTTAATCTTATGGCCCATAAAAAGAGGTTAATAATTAGACTCACCGCAGTTCTCTAGTTTGCATATATATAAATAACAAATGCATTTAAAAAAAATTAAATCCAAATAAAACAAAATTGAATACAGTACTGTTGAATTTATATAAAAATTGGTCTGATTTCAAATGAATAACCAATTCTAAAGTTAGAAATCGAAAAAGAGAACAAGTCCCAATGGAGAAAGGTGTCAAAAAGAAAATTAAGCAAATTAAGTTTTAAAGTAATACGAGAACACAACCAGTTTTTGATAAATACAAGCGGAATATAAAATGTCTTCGTTCGCCTAAAATCAGATACAAATATTAAAATATTTCCAACATTGATAGATGGTCATTGTAACCTTTTAATATTTTAAAAAGAAAGATCATACTCTATCTTCATTATACCGATCCATGCCTAAAATTATGAAGAAGGATATGCATGAGGAGGGCTAACTGTAAAAATCGGGCTAGTATAAAAATCGAATGGATCTTTTCTATGTTTTCTCCAACATATGGTATGTATCTAATATGGAGAATAAATAGCTGTAAAATTATGCGAATAAAAATAAACGCAAGTGTCTGTCCATTTTTTTTTGCAATACTGTCAAATTTCAATAAATATTTTTGAGAGTCCGTTTGTTATGGAAATACAAAATACATAATTTATTTCTATCATGCTTTTTCACTTACGTAACCCTTTATTTATTTAAAAATAATGTAGAGATTCTAATTCAATGAAATTTAAATACTACCAAATTTTATCATTTGCACCTTAAAATATAAAAAAAAGAAGGCTTATAAAATCACTCACGTATGTATCCATCTACTTGTCACAATCATTTTTGTCAGGAATCTTTTGATGTAGAAACTTTAAATTTTACTTAATAGCTCTAATTTATTTCAATAGCTAATACTCTATGGTATTAAAAAATTGAATCAACAAACAGAGTAATCAAATTTGTTTTTTATTTAATTTTGTTGTCCGGAGTATCAATCGAAAGTATCAATTTTTTTTCAATGTTATCTAAATTATTCCTTGAATTGTTTTCTAAAATGTCCACAGCATTTTTATCAGAATTCTTTTGATTTAGAAACGTACAATTTGGCACAATTGTCAAGTATATAACCTACATTTAGGTATTTCAATACTGAATTTATAAAAAATTGTTTCTATAAAAATTCGAAAAATAGTAAATTAAGTAATAAAAAATTAATGGGACTTACTACCGGCTTGGTATTAAGAAATAAATATGACTTGCTACTTGGCAAAATTACTATAGGCCTAAAAAAAAAATTAAAGAATAATCAAAATTGGTACTAAACGTTGCCAATAATTTTAACTTTAAAACTATGCCTTAAATATATCTTGTTCGTACTACTAAGACCAGAAAAAACTGACCAAGTGTGTATCAGACGAGATTTGGTTTAAAATTCCGTAATCATGTATTTCGAGTCACGAATTGCGGAAATTAACCAATTACCACATCTGTTACATTTTGTGTAATTTAGTTCTTAATTTTTACGGAGACTTATCCCTTTATCTTTTTAATTTTATTAATACAAGTTGACCGACATACTTTTGCACTGAAGCATTTTCAAAATTATCCCGTTTTTTTTTCATTTTGTAATACATGGATAAACAAATAAGTATGGTCTAGTGGGGAGCACTGTACGTACTTTATTGAAGTGCGTGAAAAAAAAAATTTGATACTCAAAGTCAATAAATGGGCTACCTTGCATCTTAAAAAAATATCAAAACATATTTTTTCTTAATTTTAATGTTCATATAATTTAGGTTTGTCTATAAAATGCTTCCAATATTTCTGTCGATTTTTATGTAAAATAGTATTACAATCAGTCTTAAACTAAAAATAAACTATGATATTGTAACATACGGATGGCAGACGAACAGACGGGTGCAAACAAATTATTAGGATTTCGAAATGACTTCATTGGTTAGTAATCCTAAAAATGTGATTATAAATACGGTCGGCGTGATTGAGTTTTTACATAGGACTACTATTAGAATATATTTGAAATGAAACGCTTAAAAGAAGATATGATATAGCGGAAATAAAACAGCAAAATTGCTATATAGTGGTTTGATTTTTACTCAAAAAATAGGAAAGACGTAAATAAAGAAGAAAAAAAATTCATATTAAGAAATACTGGCAAATACTGAAACATCCTCCTAATATGTAACGTATTTAACACAATATAAAGCACTTCCGAGTATGTATTAAGCTTAAAAGATTAGCTGCCGAGGTGCCATTGTCACAACTTACTAAAAATGAAACTATATTTTACCGGGGCAGCAAATTCATGTTTAATGAAAAACGCCCACAAATACACCAAGAACGTGACATTAAACAATATGCCCGAACGAGCGGCCGCTTACCGCAATGCCGACGAACGTGCTCAACGTGTGATTACTCTGAACAGCACTTGGTTATCTTCTTTACCAGCTGAAAAACGCTTCACTGAATTGAGGTTATGAACTCATTAGCCTAATTAATGAAAGGTTAACTTTGCTTTATTTTGCAAGTAACGTTATGGAATTACAGCATGTGAGAGGGAAGTACAAAATCTTCTTATATGACAGGTTTATATTAATCAGTTGGGTGTCAACTTTTAAAATCACCTTTTGCTCGGTTATGGAGCCAAAAATGTATCAAAATTGTTTTGGAAAATTAACAGGTTAAACGCAATTAGGAAAATAATGATAAAAATGATTGTTTACACACACACACATATATATATATATATTTATATTTATATATGTATATATAAGTATATATATACATATATATGTATATATATATATATATATATATATATATATTTATATATATATATATATATATATATATATATAGTTATATATTTCATAAACGAGTCTCAGAAACTATGATAGAAACCATCATTTCAAGAAATAAATAGATAAATAAATATGGGTGCAGAAATATGTAAATATGAAATTTAAATTAAACTTGATATAATATGCATAAACTTCCGAAAGAAAATAAATTTTTAATATAAGAGTACCGTGTATCCAATTTAAGATTTTATAATGAAAAGACTAGTAATTTCAGTCAGTTTGTGGTCCGTTTCTCGGTCACGGTGTTACAATTTTCACATTTTAGATCTATCCTCATAAAATTTTATTAAATATAGGAAAAAACGTTACTGTGGCACAGAATTTTTTTCCATACCTCGTTTGGCACGATTCCTTAAAACATGGAACGATTCCTTACATCATGGAAAATTAAATTAAGTATCCATTTGGCAATTTATCTTTTAACTCCGTTTGCAAAATATTAGGTTTCAAAGTGACGGAAAATATGTAGTTCCCTCTTATTTCAACCAAGTTTCAAAGTGAAAGAAAATCGATAATCCCCCTCTTATTTCAACCAAGTTTCAAAGTGAAGTAAAATTTGTAATTCCTCTCTTATTTCAACTAAGCTTCAAAGTGAAGGGAAATCTGTAATTACCCTGTTATTTCAATCAAGCTTCAAAGTTAAAAGAAATCTGTAATTCCCCTCTTATTTCGACGAAGCTTCCAAGTGAAGAGAAATCTGTAATTCCCCTCTTATTTAAATCCAGCTTCAAAGTGGAGGGAAATCTGTAATTCCCCTCTTATTTCAATCAAGAATTTAAGAAGTTTGAAAAATTCTAGAATTTGATTAGACATTTCATTTGACAGCGTTCAATTATTTCGATTTATTAATTTGTAGTTATTTAACATTTTAACCCGTTTTCAAGAAAAAAGAAGTAAGAAGTAGAATTGTATGTTAATAGATAAAGAATGTAGCTATGAGTACAAAAAATAACGAAAAATACTAAAAGAATTCCCATTTTTCATAAGAAAAACTGCTCATAAAGGAAAAATAATTAATAAATATGTCTTTTGTCAATACCCTAAAAAGGTATAAACAATAACTAAACTGAAGCATGGATAAAAATATGTACGTACAGATTATTCTCTGTGAACAAATGTCTGAGGAATCTAATTAAAAATGACCTACAAAAGTGATTAGGGTAAACTTGTAAAAAATGTGTAAAAAATTATGTAAGAAAGAGAATACGAAAAGAACTAGAACGTAGAAAATTTAAATGATTTAATTAAAATGATTTCCTTTGAATAATTGACATGTTGCACAATATTACGCATAAAATAAGGACAATCGTTAATATCGGTTTTTCTTTAGCCATATATTTTTATGCGGAAAATTAATTTGGTTTAAAATCGAATATGCTATCTTTTCTCGCAAATGCATATTTAACTTGAAACCTGACTATAGATAATATACTTGATGAAAAGTCTACGTGAGATAGATAATACGTGTCATTAAACAATAAGACAGAATGGGAATATATTTACCACAGCGTTAATAAATGTTTGCTGAACATTTAAATCTATCATAACTTTCTATAATACATAATTATTTCTCCTTTCTCACAGTTTGCTGAAAGAAAATGATGTATTTTTGGATCCTAGCTAGAAAAATTAACTTGAGAAAAATATCGCTTGTGTACATAATACAAATGAATCAAACATTAAGTACCTAAAAACTGTAATCTAATCCACATCACTTGCCTGTTTTAATCTCAGTTTTATTAAGGAATATATCAGTGAATACTTTTAGACATTTTTTTTATAATTGTAAGTCTGCCTAAGTTATAAGTTATAGCAAGCTTCGAAAATAAACGTTTAAATAATGAAAAATACTGAAAACCTGCGTACTATCGGAAAGAATTAACGCTCATCAAACTCTTATCTTTTAGGTATAAATATATTTTATTTTCATTTAGAAAAGTATAACCAATTACCGTCTAAAATTAAAATAACTTTGGGCTTCTGCTATCAGCTCTTTCAAAGTTTCCCCACAAAATATGTGAAATTAAAGAAAATGTTTTTTTATCTAATTAATTAGGGTTTCTTTTTAATTATATGGAAATGTATTTACTGTATATTTGACTGCATATTTATACAAAAAGTTCACCCCAATTTTGCAACTAGTTCTTACAAAAACATTCTTAAAAAACTCTTTGTTTTGGTATGCTTACAATTTTTAAAAATAATGACTTTATTATTGAAATTGATTGAAATGTATATAGTTGCATAAAAAACTTAATCCTTTCTCTTGCACTGTAAATACCAGCATTTCTAATATTTAATTATAATTTCTTAGCATAAACTTGTAATATTCTAATCTGCTAAAATTAATACTTTAAATAATAGTGAGGTGTTGTTTCTGGTTTCCACGTGTGCATACGATAATAATGTTTTATATAACGTATGCACAAATGGAAACCAAAAACAACACCTCACTAAAGCCTTGAGTTCATCCAACTGGTCGTGAATAAATTTAAAGACAAATAGACATATTTGCATACTAATTCCGTTACTCTTTTTATAATTTCATTAAATTTGTACTATTAAGAACCTCGTAACTAATCTGCCAGGATTGCATCACAGCTTTCAGCCAATTTCTCCCTTCGAGTTTATATTGCCTAGTTCTGTAAAAACAACGAGATAAACTTGAATGGTTCTTATAGGTAAATGTTTCTTTCGTTACTTTCACAGATTTTATCCATAAATCATTTGGATTAAATTGAAAACTTTGACCTAAAATTATTCGATATAATAAACGTGAAATTTCAAATTACTTATGATACCTTATTTTAATTTAATCAAATAAAAAAAATGGCAATAGTATGATAATTTCTAAGCAAACAATTAATTTTAAATCAATATTTAAATTAATTATTGAATATTTCGGTTTTTTCATGAAATAAATGGAAAATTAAAATTTATCCCTCCTTATTTTAAAATATTTGTTTTAATATCATATTTTAAACAGATTCTCTCTGTTTCGATAAGAAAGATACCTTGTTGTTTTTTAGGGTTTCACATCCTGAAAGAAAAAATGGAATTCTCATAAGAGCTATTTTTTAAGAAACTGATCGAAACTAGAAATTTTACATAGTGATAAGACATATTAATCCACACATACGTAAATAACCAAAACTGAAGAATATTTATTCAGTGGGAGAAAGTCTGAGAAAAATTTTGAACACAGAGCAAGTGTTTTATATTCAATAGCGTTTAAAAAAATCGCAAATGTGTTCAGGAAACGCTTTCACAAATAAATTTCAGGTATCATTCAAATATTATACTCTGAATGTATCATTACTCTATTTTAATAACAAGAAACCGATCATTCCGTGAAGGATTCTTATAAATGTGACATTAAGAACCTCCAGTTCTGTGACTATTTATATTATTTCTACTTTTCTAATCGATAACGTTAATCCAAAACTGCTGTGCTTTTTTATATAAAGTTGTGTTCCACGGAATGATTTAATTAAAACCCAATTGGCTATATTCAAAACGAATTAATCATACATAGTGTATTGTATTATAAAATAACAAACAAATATGGAGAAATTATGTAACGGAAATATTTATAGGCTGCTAAATTATATTTATTTATTCAACCAGTATTGACATCCATACTTCAAGTAAATTAAACTTCAGATATACGACAAACAAAAATGAATTATTTTCAAATACAAATTTGTGAATTCCTTTTCTAAATAGTGTAGTGTAGATTGTCGTCGCCGTGACGTGTTGGGGAGTCTATGAGACATAGAGACTTTCTCTAGTAGCCATAAGTCCAGCATAAGTCTTATTGACCACATTAAAGTACATGAAAAAAAAAATTAAATACATAACTACTCTTTCAAAAAGCAAGAAATTACTAACAAATTTCAAATTCCACCCGTCATTTAAATAATATTCCCATTACTCACTTACAACACAAATCTAAGTTTTGGTGCTGCAGACACTACACCGATAAACTTGGATTACAATTTTAGATCGGAACGAGTTTCGAACATTATTTTAAGAAATTAAAAATTTAACGTCTTGGGCGAGGACTTACCAAATTTAAATCCTACCTATAAGGAGAATTATGTAAACTCATGTCAAAACTACGCAAGTTGAAAATTATCTTTATCAGAACATCTCGTTGGGCGATGTTTCGGTTCGAGCGAGACTTCTCGACTGTGCCTCATTTATTATTCAAAATGTAAGAAAGAAAATCCTTTCCAATGTTTTCCACTTTTGCTTGACATATATTGTAAAAGGCGACGTCTATTTCAACATCGAAGAAAGTTTTGTTAATTTTGTAACATCCTTATTATAACTTTCGCGAGGTGCGTAGGAAGACTACAATATTTTAGGACATAATCAGAAAAGAGGATATGAGCCTATTTTCCTTTTTTCTATATATTATGTTATTATGTATTTTCGTTGTATGTTACCTGTATTTGTTCACATCATAGTACCAAGTTTAAAGTTAATTAGAAAGACTACAATATAAAATTTGTTTCCAAAATTTATAAAATTCCTTGATATGTATGTAATACAATTAATATTGTTCGATAACGTTCGTACTCTACGTAAGAATCTATTTCTTAAATTAAATATGTGATTAAAGTTTTTATTATTTTAAAAGAATTACTTTAATGTAAAAAATTAATCAAAAAATAGAAATGGTGTCTTAAGATTTCGAGGTACTAATTTTCTTAAATGGACCCGTTACCAAAACCTGATAAGGACGTAAACAGGGGTGTAAATAATTGATGTAAGTACATCCTAATAAAATGTTAATTTTTTACATGAAAAATGACAACGAAATTGAACTCTGCTATCAAAGAAATTGCAGGTCAATTGTGATAACTCATCTTATATTCTTGGATATATAATGGTGACTAGCCAAAAATACTCACTGACAAATTTATTATCCTATAACACAAGTATGAAAAATATTTACAATTTTTTTCTAAACTGTAGTAGGGAATGCAATATACATAAAACGTAAATTTTTGTTAAAAAACGTATAAGAATTAATTAAAAAAGTACAGTTATGCCATAGCATAAATGTACTTGTATACATAATAAATAGTATATTAATTTTCCCAAAATTTCTCAATTGATACACAATACGTACAATATATTTAACTTTTGTACAAAGCGAATATGGAAATAAATATTAGCTCTCTAACGAAAAAAATCTCAAAATATTTCGGCATCATGCTACAGAATGAAATTTGCATTATCAAAAAATGGACAAAAATTTCAAAACACACATTTCCTTTCATCCTTCATGCCGAGCTTTGGTAAAGAAAAACGATTTTTCTCTTATTTTTTCTTTCGGCTAAAGTCAATAATATGTATAATAGTAAAGATTATCGCTCCCTTGACTTAGATTACAGCTAACTATATTTAAACTCTACAGCAAAGATTTTAGTAATCTAAATGATTACTGGCCATTTAGATTATAAATTTTACTAGCCCGGGGCCACTTTGTACGAATTAAATGAACTTTTAAGTTTGTGAGTCTTACAAGACTTGAAGATTCTTGGTATTACTTGGATTCTTGATGTTACTTGGAGCAGGAATATTGACATGGTATAAAAGAGTATTTAACTGTTAACCTTCTTGGTATGTTTCCATTTTTACCTGATATATTCGTCTTGTTTCTAAATCAAAGCTCCTATCACGTTGAGCGTGTACAAAAGACAATTTTGAATATAAGTGTAATATTTTTCTATTGTACAACGAAAAAGAGAATTGTGTCTATTTGTAATTCAAAACCTTTTTAATAAAGAATTACTGTCTACTGTACTCTTTCTTTTTGGCATATACTTTGTCTCATTAGTTTTTTCCTGTAACTTGACAACAGCGTGTATAAATATATGACATTACGTGAATAAATAGCAACGAATTTAAAAAATAACAAAAACAATTATTTCTCTTTAAATTTATACTATTGCTGGTGCCCTTGTGTTTTCTACTCCTCTCGTGTATCAGACATGTGCTCTGGCAAACTAACAAAAATAATGGACAAAATACTTTCATTATATTTTGAGACCTCATGTATTAAAATGACTTACTTGGAACGAATAAATGAAATTTAATAAATAGTCGAGTTGTAGGAATGGATTTAAAATTATTTATATTAAGACTGAGAGATGAATAATTTGAATATTAATATAATGCTAGACGTACAGCGACATAGAAACTTTAAAATTATCACATGTACATTAATTTATATACAATCAATAAATCAGTTATAAAAATTAATTAACTAACCATGCCAATTGTATATTTTTTGACTGCGTGCAGATACTTTTTATTACACATATTTAATTACGTTTACACACAAATATACATGCATACATATATATATATATATATATATATATATATATACACATATATATATATATATATATATATATATATATATATATATATATTTATATATATATATACACACATGTAGACCACCTTGGGTTGGCATATTTTTTTATTTCGTTAGTTTTTGTCTATCTGTGCATTGAAAATTGCTTAACTTAACGTTTCTCGCTTTATATTTATAATCACACTTTCTTCAACATGAAATTTTTTTGAATTCCTGATTTTGTAATTCTATTACTTGAATTTAATACATGGATTGCAACTAAAAATTAAATTTCTTCAAAGTAATGATTAATTTTTAAAATATTTATTTGTAAAATAATTATTTGCAAAATATTTATTTACGAGATTTTAAAAATTCCATGCAGCCTGAGATGTTAGAACCAGATAAAAAATTATATAGATGAAAGAGCACATCTGAATAAACATTTTCTTAGCTCGGTTCACATATAGTTACGACCTTTTACATAATCACTTTTTAAACAATAAATTCCTCAGAAATTTTAAATTTCCTTATTTACTGTCTTCTAATGAATATGAGTATCTATTCTATATGTTCTACTTTTTATTACGCAAACTAAACTGTGTAACTAAACTATTTTAAAAATAGACGAACATTCATATGATCAAACCTAAAAAGGAAAATAATATAATCACAGTAAAATGTTTAGAACTCTCAGGAAAACTAAAGTAGTACATATTATTAAATCTGGTAAAAATTACACCGAAAAAAGTTAAATTAAAAATATTTTCCTTTTAGCATTATTATCTTTTAACGTTGATCCGATTAATAAAAAATTTAATCTCGATGATATTTTTTTCTTGAATACATAATTATGTTACTGAAATATAAGGGATCTAATACCACACAAAATTATTTAAATTCCACCCACTAAATATAATGCAGATTAGACTAAGTTAGTTTTGTTACGTTTGAAGAAAATGTCAACGTTCCTAGACTTCATTAGTGCGTGAAATATTCGTTCCAAGTTTTTACTGATTACACGAAAAAATATCTGAGAAGTAATTGACTATATTTGTTGCATATTTATGCAAAAAATCCGCTCCAATTTTGTAATTACTTCATACACAAACATTTTTTAATTTACTATGCTTACATTTTACATTTTAACAAATTAATGACTATATTGTTGAACTGTATATAGTTTCAAATATAACTTCGTCCTTCCACTTCCAATGAAGGTTTATAATTCAATAGTAAATAACAGCTATAATTTAATAGTAAAATATAGTTGTTTCTTGAATTTAATTATCATTTAGTAGAATAGCCTAGTAATATTCCAATCTACTAAGATTTAAGCTTTAAATTGTTAAATTTATTTTTACGGTATATACAAATGCTAACAAAAAACAAAGCGTCGAGATCATCAAATTAGTCGTGAAATATTTTAAAAAGGTATTCCAAAAATATTCAAAAAGAGAAAACCCAAATGATACAGAGAAACAAATTACAAATAAGTTGTGAAAAAACAGGAAAATTATAGCGAATATTCTTTATCTTATAATTTTTGAAATATACGCAATATTTTTACGTGTGTGAAAGATTGTGAAAAACTAATATTCCCCAAAATTTTGATAGAAACACTACGTATTCTTAAATATTTTAAGCGCCTAAATGCGTGCGGAACCTCGTAAAGCGAGCTCTACTTGTGATTGACCGATATTTGTTTGCTGTGACATAAAGTTACACGTATTTGAAACTTCTCACTCAAAGTGCACTGTCGTAAACCAGACTAAAATCTTAAGTTCTAATTTAAACAAAGTTCTTTCCATAATGATCCGTTTAGTAATAACTAATTTGTAGAACAATACTGTAAAAGGATGTATTCGGATTAGTATACTTTCCCTGTTCACTAAATATCAAATGTCTATTTCGAATTTTTTTCCTGCAAAAATTCCGTTAATATTTTCAATAACGTCTCATGAAAATTTTTTTATAAATTTTTGATAAAAATGGTTTCATATTTTTTATAATTTTCTTTTCCAATTTATATATGAAATGGTGGTTTTTTATCACTTGGTCTTAAATGTTTATGTTAATATTTAGTTAGTATAAAGAGTGTGTGCGATGTGGAATATATGCAGATCAATATGCTTTGTTCTGTTAATTTTAAATTTAAACCTCAAACGGTTTCTGACCAGTGGACGGTGAACGAACACATGATTGATCATTCCGCTTTTTTTTATATGGAATCCTAACAACGTATAATATATTGATAACAAAAACTAATACATATAAAACTTTTAACATTTTTACAATCAGTTAATTGCTAAACCACCTTTAATGCTGTTACAAAAAGGATAAAAATTATATTTAACGTATACTTACAAGTAAAGCTCAATTAAGGCGTCATTTCACACAATCAATGAATAGCAGAAAAATGTACGTCAAAAAACCTGATGATTGAGGATGAAAATACAGCGCTACTCTCCTCCCATTCGATCCCGTGTATGATCGTCGTAAAAAACGAAATATATTTTCCATTATAGCCCCTTGGTGTATATCGTCGCACGCACCCACCCGGAATAATATCGCGAAATCATCTTTATCGATTCACTTATTGTATACTATTATTTGTAGGGCCACTTAAATTGCATTATTTATACTTTTTCGATTGATATTGTACAGTTTTTATGCGCCCCTGTCTCGCCCTTACACGGGGGAAATGTGTCCCATGGGAGTGTTCAATTTAGAAATATATGACATGTTCATGTTGGATCGGCCGTTAAGGATGTAGCATTTTCCTGTTAGATGTTTCGAAAAGGAAAATATTTTTAAAGATATGATTGAAATATGTCCATGTAATTTTTGATGCGTCACTGATTGTTACATTGATATGAAGCCGGGCATATTCACATTATATTATGGAACATAAAATCAATATTAAAAATTTTACTAAAACTTGTTTAGAACGGCCTGTTTCTCCAATTGAAATGTATTAATATTGTGCCATTGCTATGTGGACATTTGATTATTTTGTAAAAATTAATTGTGTTTTGTGGCCCTATTTTTTTATACGTGAATGTTCTCTCCCTTCAATTTTTATCCTGCAATCAAAATCGGTCAAATTCTTATCTATAAATTTTGTGTTCAGAATAATGGAAATTCTAGCTAGAATAAATCGAATATTTAATTGCAATAGAAGTTCGACGGTCCCTATAAACTATTTTTATTAACATTTATTTAACGAGTTTATGTGTATTAGCAAAAGAACGAAAGCTAAATGAATTGTTCATATAGAGGACAAGTATCCTTAATATCATAGTATTAATTGACGATGTCATTCAGGACCAAATGGCAGTCATATTTTAAGCTGCATCAAAATTTAGTATAAATCCGAAATAGAACTGAATTTTACCGAAAGTGTTTAAAATTCAGTGGAAAATGTAAGTAATTATTTAATTAAATTGGCCTACACCTTTGAGATTTGAGGCTAATATTTCTATTGCTTGGAGTTCACTCATAAAGGATATTTAAAAATTAAACCCCTAAAGGTTTGAAAATTGTGGAAAGTTGTGCAGAAGTTTTGAAATTATTAAAATGAAAGACATGAGAATTTCTACTCATAAATTAAGATAAAAAAATCTCTATTTTAGAATTGTTTAAAAAAATGGGTAATCGTAAATAATTGTTACAAAGCGAATAAAATTAAATGCAGTCATACCCATATTTAATCTTGAAAATGAAAAATCATATAAAAATACCAAGTGTACTCAATTATTTTTTGACCAATAAATTTCTCGTATAATACAAATACTAAACCGCCATTATATCATAGTTCCCCTTTGCGAACGAGGTACCGATTATTCCGTTATATATAAATATATATATATATATATATATACATATATATATATATATATACATATATACATACATATATATATATATATATATATATATGTATATATATATGTACATATATACATACATATATATATATATATATATATATATATATATATATATATATATATATATATAACCATTTTAATCGAAAACACTCATTCTGAAACCCTTTTGCTATGCTTTTTACACAAGGTTTTTAAATGTCACCCGTCATTTAAAATAAGGCAGAAAATTGATATTTGATTGTGGCAATGTGCTTAAAATACAAATCAAAATATCCATGCTGAACAAATATTCATGTGTATTGTACACCGATAATCTTGGTTTACAATTTTAGATGCCTGGAATGAAATATATTTTTATAAGTATCGAATTGTATTTTAAGAAATTAAAAACTGAATATCTCTGGCGGAGACTTACTAAAATGAAATCCATCCAATTAATAGAATTGCCTAAACTCACGTCGAAACTACGTAAGTTCAAAATTACTTCTAGCAGAACACCCTCATTCGGTGGCGTTTCAGTTTAAAAAAAGACTTCTTGACTGTGCCTTGTATATTACTACAAATGTAAGAAAAAAATCCATTCCCATGTCACTTTTGTTTGACATGAAGTATAAAAGGCGACGACTATTTCAACATCGAAGAAAGTTTTACGAACCGCTCAGGGAGAATGAAATATTTCAAGAAATAATTTGATAACAGGATATGAGCATATTTTCCTTGTTTTATGTATGTCAAGTTATTAAGTATTTTCATTTCTTGATACTTGTATGTGTTCATACAATAGTATCAAATTAGGTACATTTTTTAACGTCTCCTGTTGGCCTAATTACAAGTATAACTATATATGAAATTAATCCAAGTTAGTACGTACATTGCCTAATTTAATTTAGGTACAAAGGAATACTAAATGAAATTATCTCTCATTATCATACCTTTAAAAAATTCCTTGATATGTGTGTAATAAAATCATTATCGTTCGTGAAATGGTCGTCGTAAGTCGCATGAAATATAATTTATAATAGGAATATATCCTTTTTTACTTAAAAGGCAAAATATGAAATAAAATTTTTATGTACATACCACAGTAAAAATGGCCACAGTAAATATGAAAAAAAACTTGTCAAATTCGAGTACAACTTGCACTAGATGGTATGATTGATTCTTAAAGAGCCTAATTTATTGCAAATAGATTATCAAAGCAGATCTCTGAAGATATAATTCCTCGAGGCAGTTGTGATAAAGTACAAAGCCAAAAATTTACTTATCCTCCTTATTCACCGGATTTAACCCCTTGTGACTTTTTTCTTTTCCAAAACTGAATTTGCCACTCCGTGGAACCTGTTTTAACTCGATTGAAGATATCAAAGGGAATTTGCAGAGGGAATTAAAGGCCATGCCACTTTCGGCCTATGAGAAATTTATGAAAGACTGAGTCTGGCGTAATTACGGTTATATTTCAAATAATGGGGATTACTTTGAAAGTAACGAAATAAATTTTGAAGATTGAACTTAAATTTGTGTGCTTTTTTCAGAATTCCTGGTAGTTTTAAACAGAAATGACAGACAGACGGAGGAACATATAAAGGTGAATATATGAAGGTATCTTGTTTGACCACGAAGCCCTATAGACGGCCAAATACGTATTGAAAGACGCATAAAATAGATCCGCAGTTTTCTATATATATTTTTAAGGAAAATGAAACGAAATAAATATAATTAGATTTTCTAACCGGATGCTGGTATTCTGAATTATTTCAGTTCTTAAATCTACAAGTTAAACAAAAACAATGCATCACCTCTACTTTACACGTATTAGAAATACATTATTAAATTTTTTCATTAGCTGAAATCATGATACGAAGCAACAACTCGTAAAATGTTTATATGAATAGGCCTTAAACTGTGACAATTATGAAACTGTATCCGATGGATTAACGGCAAACGGACGAATATAACACATTAAAAAGATTATTTGTGCAAATACATTACCCTAAAATGAAGACAAAAAGAGATGTATAAATGTAATTTCAAAATGTAAGTAGAATTGTTTTAATTGACTTAAAATTTGTGATTTTATTCTTGTAATTTTATTTTATTTTGTAAATGTTTTAAATTACATAATATATATAATGAAAGTTTTTAAAATTTGTAACAGAATACTTTGAAATTCCAATAAATTCATGAAAAAATATAAATGTTACCTTAAGATGGCGATTTGAGTGAGTAATTTTCTTATATGGATCCATTAACAAAATCTGATGACTATTTGGATAGAGAGGGGTGTAAATACAAAAAATTGCTATCAAAAAAGTTGCAAGTCAGCTATAATATAATTTCTCTTATAATCTTACTTTCTTCTATAGTCTTGGACTAAAATACATGTGCGAAAATAATTTTCAAAATAATTTAATATAGTCAGTACAATTATATAAATTATTCCGTGATATTCGGCAAACTCCTACGTCAAACCTCACTGAATTTCCGTAAATTAATAACAGTAAATTTTTCAGATACATTCCAACGTTGAAGATTCTTGGTATTCCTTGGCGAGTTCTATGAAGTTAATTTGGAGAGACTTCCCGGAAGTAGACGACAACTAGGAACAGTGTTCTGTTTCCGCCTCGACAGAACATAGTGTCTTCAAATTAGCAATGAATTACATACATTTAAAAGAGGAAAAAAATAAGGGTAGTCTTGTTTCTTTTCTTTTCATAAATATAAAATATGTTAAAAAAACAATATCTGATATAAATATGTAAATTATTAAAATCACTTTTTCCCAATAAAATCTAACGAGAGAGAATTCAATAAAAGGCAACGTAAAGAATATATTAAAATTTGTGTACTACTATTTATTGATCAGTGCGGCAAATTAATTATCGTTTGGGAGTTTGTTTAAAAGAACAAACATTTTCTCATATTATTATAATATTAGGTTTATACTTAAATCGTAAACTACATAATAAATGGATTTGTACTAAAGTATAATTGTCTGTCATCATCGTCTGTAAAATGAAATATAATCACTGATAAATATAACAATAATTTGTACTCTAGAATAAAAAATATATTTTAGTCAAAAATATTGGGGAATTTACATTGAAAAATACTTTACATTGGAGAAACTGGACTTCGAAGTGTTGAGCGGCAATAGTGACATCTCGGAAATGCTTCGTGTGAAATGAGATTATATTAATATAACATTTAAATACATGGACTTTCCACAAACGTTGTTTTTTATATATAACAAGTAAACCAAGTTTTGTTGCGGTCTTAGGAGACCGATTAACTCGTCACAGTATTATTAGGTAAGGAGATGTGAACTATATTATTTTCCAGAGGTATAAAACTACAAAATATTTTTTCAAATAAGTACCACGACTGACTCGATTGAGCCACCATGGATGTCCAATTCTCAATCACTTTTTCGATCAATTGGGACCGTATATTGGCAATAATGTAGTGAATGTTGTCTTCCAAGTGGTCCAAAGTCTGAGGACTTGAAGTAAAGAAAATTCATATGCTATTATTGAGACGCCATTATATCCGTAAAAGTTACTGTTCGATTTGCTTTATGGACTGGGGGAATCACTAATCCCCTATTTCTTCAAAGATGACGTCGACGAGAAGGTTACAATCAATGGGGAGTGCCTTAGACCACTACTATTAACTTTTCCGTTCCCTGATTAAATAGCATTAATATCGAAGAGTTATTAGTTCCAACAAGACGGTATAACATGCCATACAGCACGCTACACAATCAATTCATGAGCAGGAAACATTCGATGAGCGCATAATTTCGTATAATACTCTTGTGAATTGGCCTCCGCAATCACGTGGTATCACACCCATGGATTATTTTCTATGGGAATATGTAAATTTTCTAGTCCATGCCGATAAGCTACATACATTAGACTACTTGTAAGATTTCGCTGCGTTATTGTCATATATGACCCCAAGCCTCTGTTCGAAAAGGAGTCGAGAACTGAACCTCCAGATTGCGCTACATTCAAACCAACCACGGCTCTCATATTCCCGAAATCGTATTTAAACGCTAATTGAATATAATTACCTTTTTTAATAAATCTAGTACCATGACCATTACTACAATTTTTAGCTCTTGTTTGTATTCATTTTACAGTTGATTACCTTTACAAAGTATACCTTTTGTTTCACAGTGTAAAGATGCGTATGTTCGAAAATAATTCTATTCGGGATGGATAAGAATGTATTCATAATATTTTATCAAAATTTAATGAAGTAAAGAAGCAGATTAATAAGTCTGTTTTAATGTATTCTCATTAATAACTCCTAATAAATGCAGAATATATATTCTAGTGAGACAACTAACCTAAATGAGTTTTTCAAATCTCCAATTTTAAAAGTATTTAAGATATATAGAGTTAGAAAATGTATTAAAAAACTAAATATTAGATTTTTTCTTTTTATTTCAAATTTTATAATCAGCATGAACAAGTTTACTTATACAACAATTTATACTTACATAACATAATTTTCTCCATTGCCAGGTGGTGTTGCAAGTTAAAAACTCAGAACCGCCGACACTAGAGAAAACCGGACAAATCCTGGATCTAAATAGATTTAAAGCACGAGTAGAAAACAATAGAATAGTTTCGTATACATTTAGATATTTTTAAACAATTAAAGGTACAAAGTATTTCTAATAAATTATATGCAATTATAAATTTTTCACAAAGTAAATACGTTGCCTACTGATCTACCACAGGAGTAAAAACATAAACAAAATATACCATCTAAAGTCATAACGTAGTTTTCTTACAGATATTACGTAAGCTTCTAAAAACCTTATTATAAATAAATTTAGATTCTTTTTTTTTTGGAAACAATGGCGGGAAGAACATAAACTTTTTTCATATTTTTCAGTTCATCTCTCAAGATTTAAGAAATAAAATTGTAAAAAAAGTACTTCTCCTCATTACACACCCTCACCAAAATGGTACAACATACCATACAGCACGCGCGAGCATACTTTAAAATGATATATGAAGCCATAATATATGCGGATATAAAAACATTTCGAAGATTTAATTTGCATTCTTAAAGTTTCCATATGTATATTTTCAAATTGTTACTATTGGTATAAGGGTTAATATGTTATTTAATTATATTGAATTCTAGTTTCTACATCAAGCAGATTCTAAAAAAAAATTACTGTGACAGATAGACGGATAGATACATTAGTTAATAGGGTTTGAAGAAAATGGGTTAGACTGACAGATGGACAGACGTATGCGTCATAAGGGCTTGAAGTTAATTAGTTATAAGGGTTTAATTTTTCATTTTTGAGGAACGGTTTCTTATAAAATTATTAATAACTAACGGGCCGTTATTATGGTAATGGAACCATTACCACTCAACGAAGGTCAGATAACTATATGTTAGTAGACTAGGCTTAGACTACTGATTGAATAATTCATGAAATTAACACATTATTGCCATTCAAACACATATTCGTGTGTGTATGTGTATGTGCGTGGGTTTTTTTATATACTGACTGTTTTAGACTAAAAGAAAAGTTTGAATATTGTGACTGTTTTAAACTAAATTCCTCAGCTAATAAATATTAATTTTGTTAAGTACACATTCTGCTCAAAAATATCCGAATTCTTAAAACATATAAAATATTTGTATAGTAATTAAAACAAAATTTTCGTCTTAACTTTTTTGCATAAGAACTTTACCTGCTTCAAATAACTACCGAAGAAAAAGTTAACTTAAAAGTATAAAATAATGAAAACACTCACATGGAAAGTTTGCGGTAAAATATATTCCGAACAAGAACTTTTTAAAATACTGCTATTTTAGAGATTTTCTCTCATATACATACACACCTATAAACAAAAATGAATGCTACATTTTACTTGGCTGTAGTAACCTCTATCAGAGTCTTATGAAACTATGGCACACTGGGGGTATATCCTTCCAAATAAAAAATAATACTCTAAATTTTCTCTGAGTGCTGGAAATATGAGGTATCAGACATGTAAAATAAAATTGAGAATTTCTCCTTTTTTAAGTCGTTCCAAATTGCAACATATGGGGATAAAATTTAATACAATATACGCAAACGCTAATCCAGTCTTTGATTTTACTTGTTACGGGCAATTTTCGATACCACCTTCTGCTTCTTCCGCTAAATTTATTTTGGGATTTAAATGGACACGTATCATTTTCCATTGACAACTTGAGTTTGCAAAAGATAATATTTGACTAATACGGTATTAATCGATTACATTTGTTGAGTTATTATTTAAAAATGTGTTCGTCAGGGTTCCATTTTGGGGCAGCTCGTTATCGTTATACAAAATCCAATAACTGCTCTTTCAAAAATCTGGCCTTTTTCAGCGAACATTCTCTGGTAATCCCAAAAAGTTTTGCAATAATATTAATTTTTTATTTTTCAATCTATCTGAAAGCAATTTTGCCTCAACAAAAAGTAAGTAAGAAAAGACGTCAATATGGCTTTGAAGACAATTGATGTGAACTTGAAAAAGCAAAAAACTGAAAATAATAATTTTGAAGTGCCACGCCAGAGCTCTTGGCTTGTTTTAATATTAAGCTCATACTTACACACCAACGTATATTTACCCATTAAGGAATCATTACGTACAGTTTGAAATTATCGGATCATCCTTCTTTGGAAATTTTGAAATGAGGCATTTTTGGTAATTAATTGATAAACTCTATTTCTGTCAGGATCAACAAACCACCAGAATCAATGTCGGATATTCATTCTTAATGAAAGTGAAGAGAAATTAAAATTGTTTTTAATTTGCAAAAAAATTTATGTAAACATTTTTTGTTATAATGCTTATCTGTAAAATTTACGTTAACCTAAAATTTTACTTCAAAATGAAAACTAACGATATTTGCACTCGATCCCTTTTACTGTAGTAAAATATCGATCTATTTTTTCTATAAATTATTCATATTAAAATCCAGTGGTTTAGTGAAATCGCAGATTAAGAGATGAAATACATACAATTTTATTTTTATTTTTCCGTGTTAATATTGTGTAAATTCACATTCAGGTAAAAGTAAAGGGAAAAACGGGCCAGCAGCAATTAAACACAAGGTTAAAGTAATGCAATTTTATATTACATTACACTGAATCAATAAACTGAATCAAATTGATTATATGATTTATTTATGGGAACAATGAAAGATGTATTGTGGCATGCTATTATTAAAGTATCCAGCCTAATCCTCCGTTGCACATTCTTATGTTCAAATATTTAAAAAAAATTAACTACACGAAATGTCATCAGAAACTGTCAAAAATTCCAGAGTTTAAGGAAGCGGTGGAAGTCGTCATACTATGGAAGAAGAAGCATTTACCAATTACTAATGATAAATTTGAAGTAAAAAGTCGAACACTTCGATGGATTAACACGGATTTAGTTAAATTTATATACAACTATATACAGTACAAGAAATGTCACCGAGCAGAGGAAAGAGAGAGTAAGAGCCCTAGACAATATTCATTGCTTAGTTCGTTATTTTAACACAATATAAAGACGACGCCAGGGTGCAACAATAAAAGCTCGTAATTTAAATTATATTAATATAAATAACACTACTACCAAATTCGCTACTACCTATTGAGTATGTTTAAAATAGTTAATTTAAGAACTGAATAAGTTTTCTGAATAAGGTAATTTACTACTTTTTATAATTAATATCACTGTTTTTAATTTTATTCACTTTGTCAATGTTAATACACGTAAAATGTTATTTGAATTCACAAATATCCCTTAGTAGTTGTTTTAACCACATAACTTCCTTGGTGGCTGTACGGTCAGCCATAAATACTGCTTCAACAATAGATAAGGCTATTGTTGGTTGGCGTTGAGTAGACTAGGTAACGATACCCCATTTTTCAGAAATACATATCTATTAATTGAATGTTTTAACTCAACGTCGTCTGCTTAATCAGCATCACTATAGGCAATTAATTCAATAGTGTCAAGTTTTGATACATAACTTAGACCGTAATCTTTAGTTTCCTTTAAATGTTTAAATATTTTTTTTATAGCATTTCAGTGAGTGTGATAAGAATGTAAAAATCTACTCACCTGGCTTAATAATATCTGGTCTGGTTACATTTGATGTACGAATGAGTGACATAGCCGCTTCTCTATATGGATAGATCTTTTCAGGTGGTCCATTAGGATTTTGCAATTTCACATGTAGATCTGCAGGAATGTTGATAAGATGTGTATTGTCCATATTGAATATTCTTAACATTAGTTCAACATATTTATTTGATACATAAATATACTTTCATTGAATCACTCTATCTGTACGCATACAATTTGAAAGTGTACTACATTTTAAGTCAAAGCTTTGAGTTCATTTACTATTTCCATCATTACAAATTTATCTTTACAGACTAGCAGACCATCATCAACATAAAGACGTAGATGTTATATGACATCATGATATTTTCCAATATATAGACATTGATCTGCCTCACTATTTTTAAAATCAAATTTGTATAATACTAAATTGAATTTTGTGTTCCAGCTAGGGGCTTCTTTTAACCCGTAAAGATATTTGATAAGTTTGCATGCTAGGTTATGTTTGCAGTCCAAATCCTCAGATGTACTCAGTATCTTCTTCGATAATTCACCATAAAGAAAGGCAGTGGTGATATTAAATTAGATTATGTGTAATTTTTCATAAGCTTCTATAGAAAGTAGTAAAGTTATAGAATAATTTGTGACTGATTATGAAGTGAAAGTTTCACCATAATCAATACCTTCTATTAGTGCATGTCCTTTTGCACAAAGTTGTGACTTGTAACGAAGACCCGTTGATTCATCTTTGATGCAAAAAATCCATTGGAAGTCTATAAAATAAAGAAAAGGAAGATAATAAATTAGGCTTTCTGGGCTAATTAACTAATAGATTTAAAGTAAAAAGTCAAAAAAAGGATTAGCACGAATTTAATTAAAATTACTTATAACTATATACAGTGCAAAAAACGCCACCGCGCAGAGAAAGTAAAGTGAGGAGGGGCCATTGACAGTGTTCATTGCTTAAGCCATTTTTTAAAACAACATAAAGATGACGCTATTGTGCAAAATTTAACGCTCGTAATTTAAATTATATTATTATGTTAAAAATAAAAGAAGACAGTTCGAGATGCATAGTGTCACCAGGTTGATAAAATCGTTACGATTTTGATTTTGATTGATAGGTAGACAGGCGTGTACCTCCTAAAAAAATATGTTTCATGTGGCGTAAAGTATAAATCTGACAAAATAAATTTATAAAAAATTTATCAAAAAATAAGAATATTTAACCTTCTTTATATTTTACTGAAATACACTTATCTATGAGTATTTTACAAAATATAAATGACAATACAATAACTGTTTCGAGATGATATCCTTTGGTACCAAGTAATACTTTTTAAGTCAATTTTCAAAATGTGGATTAAGGATTCGAAAGGATTTCATTCCTTAGGCGAGTAAAAAGAGGAAACATGTTTAAACGCAACAACTTTTTCGACATAGTTTGTCAGTAACTTTCCGTAACTTAAGTAACTTTCCGAAAATTAGAAACAGCCTGGAGAAAAAAACTGCCTAAAAGCGGTTGATTAGAGGACAGCTCGTTTAAATTATGGTATTTTGTTTGAAATAAAATGTGGTTTTTGTACTTATTAGAGTAACATCACAATCATATTTTATTTCTGATAAAGTGTCACAACATCTTCAATAGATCATCTGGCTCATTTTTTCATACCAGCCACTGAGCCAAATTGTCGCAATACATTTCATAATTTATGCTGTAAGTAACAAATGCAACATACGATTATTCATGGTAATTTCCAGACAAATTTCCATAAGGAAAATAATGACTACGGTGTACGTAATTTCCAGCCGAATTCAGTTTATTAAGAAAAATGAATGAAGAAATTTCACATGATGGTATTTGCTAGGAAAATAACTATCTGGTAGATAAATAAAATAATTACCCATAATTTTATTTTATTGAGTACTTTAAATACTCAAAGTAAGTGTTTTGAGAACTGCCATTGATTAATTACTCTTTTTGGAAAGTTACCGTTTTGGTTTTAAAAAGAGCGAATACACTTTTTTAAACAGTTTTATTTTTATGTCAAAGTGGATCTTTTAAATTACTTTTCTACGTAATTTTTTGAAGTACGTATTACACTATTAAAGCATTATCAGTATTATCACGTCGTCTTAGGATTTTTGTATCCTGAAATTATTATACCTGCATTTGCTCATTAGAGAACAAACCATCAGTAAAAACAATTAGAGTTATACGACCGCTGTTGATATCGTCATCGTCAGAAGCATCGACCGCCAAGGTGCTATATTAAATGAAGAAAGTGTAAGTGCAGTATCGTGGTTGGTTGTCCAGTTGTTCCTAGTCAAATGACCAAATAAAGTCTTGAGTCTGATGTGTATACCCGAAAATTTATCCTAAAGCAATGATCTACTCCTTCGCCTGACACGCTGTTTGTTTTGAATTATGCAGTTTTATTGTTTCACAATACAAACCCAGATTTACTCTTTCCCTATGTGTTAAAAAAATTAGAAGAAAAATTATTTTCTTACCAAAACAAGATAAAAATAATCTTTTTTTAGACTTCTCGGTCTTCATTTTTGTTTTTGGGTGATGTGAAATACCTCCATTTCATTGAGTGATGTTTCGAGTTCAGATGAACATCGGTCACAATTTTACTTCAAAAATAATTACCTTCATCACTGCAAAATTTTAGGATTTAAAATATTTTAAACGTAGAAAATAAATAAGACCTAAATTAGTCTATGGAGAGAAAGGAGTTTTTGTGTTGACATAATGGAATAGAGGTTTATTGCGTAAATATTTGTCTGTGTTTGAAGGAGAGGCAAAAAATATACACACACTAGTTTGTTCACAATAAATATATTTAAACACAGCAATCCACAGCTCTTCATTTGATGACAGGAGAAGAAAACGATTCATTATCATTTAATTTTACGTTAAATTGTGATGGATCCACCGTTCTCAAAGCATCATGGTGCGCAGATATTCTTGTAGGATATTATTGGCTTAATTTATATTGATATCCACAGTGGATACACATGGCTCTGTTCATAAAGATTTTTTTCTCCGCCCCTGATATAAGTTGCGCAATGTCGATATTGTATCTGGTTGCGTTAATAGAAGGGCATTCTGTTTAAAAGTAAAGTGTATGTGAGTTAGAGTATATAATTATGATATATTTACACAGTAATTTAACTAAAACTATAATAATACTTTTATTTGTGTAACTCAAACTTACTTGCAATAAATGTAACCAGAATATTTTAAATTCATTAACATTCAAGAGGAAAATATGTATTTCTATTTTTTTTAAAAAGGTTTTTTTATATAAAGAGTGGTCATTATCTGCACATTACCTTACATACATTTTACAATTGTGAAATTGATAACGAAACACTACTAATAATATTTCCACCACATGGTTGCAATTGTGGAATGTCAGACACTGTGGAACGTTAGACACCGTAGATTTAAATTCTGATTATTATTTGTCGCTTAAAGACCAGAAATGTTAAATGTAGTATTAAAAAAAATGAGAAATTAGCAAAATCGTTAGAAATATACCTTATTAAAAAATATTTTGCAAAGAGTTATATTTGTCATTTCATAAAGAATTTATAATGGAAAACTTCATAGAAAAATATTAATACAAATGAAATACTCATGTTATTATGCTAATTATTATATTTATAAAATAGCCGCCAGTGGCACACGTTCATAATTAATGTTATCTCAATATTTATTATCCGGCATAAAACGTATCAATTGAATATTATTTCATGTTCTTAGTAATATAAATGCGCCTCTTTCTACAAAAGAGATCTGACATGAATTTGCCAATTGTTTTACTAAGTCAGTATCGTCGTTTAGATTTTTAAATAGCTGCTGAATATATTCGAGCAAACCTCTTGAAGTAAAAAAAAATAACTAAAAAGATTATTTTGAAAATTTTAATTTTACTATAATTACTATTAGGAATCGACCTCCGACGATTAATTTCTGCTTCTGAAGCTAATGATCATACAGACACACAAACACACACACATGCTCATGCACACACACATATGTGAGCATCAACGAAATTTATTTAAATCGAACCATGAGTTAAAGTAAAATAGATTCAGATTTCGGTCGATAGTTACGAAGATAATAACTAATTAAATTGTGGTCGAATCAATAATGATATTGTTGAATAAAATTCATTAAATTTCATGGATTGTACCTTAAGGACTTCAACTTCAACATTAAGAAATCACAGCCTGGGGGTAAAATGAAATTTTTTGTTATTCCCAAATTCTTCTAAATTAGATATCGGTCAACTTATACTAAAGCTCCTTTTATAGAACGTGTATTATTTCTATTGCTTTTTAGATATTCAAACGTTATTGTGATTTGCAATTTACGTTACTTTAGCGTTATGATTTTCACCCACTTTATTCCATAAATTGTTTAAATATTATATGTAAAGCGGCGAAAATAATTCTTTGAAGGTCGTCTATGTAATTAAACTAATAAAAAAGAAACGATTATATGTATTGAAGCACCGTATGGAAAATCATCTTATGACATAAGCGTTGTAAATAAAATACAATGTAAATAATTTATCTAACGTCTGTCTACCCCGATTTATTTAAAAAATCTAATAGGTAGTCAACGTATTAGTAAAAGTATATATTCACGTAATTATAATGTTTACTTAAATCCTTCTTCTTCAACATCGTTTCGATACTAAATCATTAATTACATTTCCTAAAATCTTTAATTAGTTGGCAATAATTTAAAAAGAAAAATCCTAATTCGTCCGAGATAAGAGCATTTTATGCAATTTTCACAAAAAGTCATTATTTTGATATCAAAAACATAGGGATAAGACAACCATTAGAAAATATGCATAAAACAGCGTTTAATTACTGCAGTGTTTGAGGATGTGTTTCGAAGAACACGGTTTCTGGCAGGATCAGCTTGCGCGAAACTTTCTCCTCCGTCCATTACGAAGCACCTATGAAATTGAAGTTATGAAATTGTTGAGGTACCCAATAAAAGGTTACCTTTGATGACTACAAATGCTTTCATTCAAACATAATAAGGTAATGGCAAAGTTTGACATCTTTGAATGAAGCATCATTTGACGCAGTTAGCGTAAAATATTACTTCCTTGTGTGATGTATACCAAGTTGCAAACCTGTAGTATATATTGATATTACAAATAGGTATTATCAAATAAAAAATAATTGGTCCCAATATTTTTTTATTTTAATATATATTACAGATTTGAAACTTGGTATACCTTGGTATAATTATGGTAAATATTATATTATTTGGTATAATATAATATTTACTTGATATAATATCCAGAGAGAACTGAGAAGAACCTGTTAAATAGGTACAGAATTTGCGCTAACAGCATTCCGTATAAGCTTTAGTACACACAAATGTGTAAATAAATAAAGATACCTAGTGTTTTTATTAAGTCGTTTACAAATATCTACGTAATTTTGACCATATAAATTTATTAAGTAATAATTCAACGATTACTTTTAAACGATATTATTAGAATTCTCTTTGATTTTTATTTTACACATGCATAAACATTTTTATCCAAATTTGAATTAGTTTTGTGTTATCATTTCACACAATCGATGCAAAATTTATACGTTTTGCATTTATAATTTAAAAACGAGGGGGTAGTAATTGGGAGACAGGGAAAACGAGCGGAAAGAAAAGGGTTGTGTTTGGTACTATTTTAAGCACTAAATCCTATAAATATTCAATATACAGAATAGAATAAAAGAGCCAATATTAATGTCCGATTAGTGATTTTTTTTGTATTTGGCTATTATTGATAGAATTTTGTTTTGATGTGTAATTCTATTTTCAACCAGTTTAGAAAAGGATGGTAAGCTAAAACGTACCGTCTTGTATTGTTTATTAATCAAAGGTGGATTCAATGTAGTTATTTTTTTAAACAGATTAAATATTTATTCAGATATCTCGAATGCCATTTGTTTAGTTAGACTACAAAGAAAAATTGAAATAGTATTAAGGAAAAACTAAATTATGAAATATTGGTGCACATATTTACATACTTTCATATTAGACGTTACTTTCAAGGTACCTTCAAAAGACTTAAAAAATATACCAATAACTTAATTCTACATTTAATTCGTCTTGCCTTCAATTATATACGGTATAAATCTTCCATTTAATTTAAAATATTGATTTTAAATTCTTATATTCTGCCTGTTCTACAAACCTTGACATATATTGTCTAGACGAGCATAAGTATTGCATATGAATAATGCAGAGCATTGTATTGCATATGAATAATGCGGAGCATTGTATTGCATATGAATAATTATTATAATGTTAAAGCCTTATCACTCTTTTCATTTAACAACTTTTAGATTTCATTTTATCAAAAAGGTGCAAGTTATTTTACATTTTTTGATAAAAAAAGATAAATCTTTACCATTTAATTTTTCATGTTTCCGACCATTAACCCTCAAGGCTTTATGAAACATTAAATTAGATTCAAATGTTCTACCTGTTCTGTATACCCGTGACGCAAAATGCCTATAGTATGTAATGTATAATGCCCTAATATTTCTTAAATTTTAATTCGTGTTTACTTTGAACTTTCTTGGTATTTAATTTTATTTTATTTTCGTTTTATTTAAACCATATTTTTATCATCAATCAGATATTAAGCATAAATAATTCCAACAATTATTTTTTCCATTTTAAAAATACTGGTCCTCTTCTATCTAATATCGAATGCAATGCAAAATATTAAATCACCAACCCTCATTTTGATATTTTGTATATTTTTAATAAAATTACATTGGGTCGTACGGAAAGTTTTGGGAAACTAAGCAATTGTCATTCATTTTATGGAATCATTTATTTTCAACCTTTTTTTAATACATAATGTAAATTAAATAAGTCACACAAATGTAACACGTAGTTGTTTCTGTGTTTTATTGAAATTATGTGAAATTATCAGGCCAAATTAAAAAGTTTTACCCATTTTGTTAAAGTAAATGAAACCATGCTTATTGAGTACTAAAATCTGTACCTGTACGCTCTTCGAAACACTGTACCGCCTGCTGCGGATTTTCTTCATTAAGGGCCTAAAAAGCGCCGATGTCCAATGATCGCAGTCGCCCAGAACGCGGGGCATCTTTGGATTCCAATTTATACTTGCAAAGGATAAAACCATCAAGATACCGTCATGTGAGAAGCAGTGCCTACTCCAATCTTATGGTTAAATTTTGTTGCAGCCGTCCGTGCCAAAGTCCCCAAACGGTACATCCAAAAAAAAGTTACTCGCAATGGTTTACGAGAAGTTTCTATTTTTCGCACATGTTTACCCTTTCAGCAATAATAATCTTCTGACTGACTGCTTTAAAAAAAGTCTTAAAATTTCCTATGTAACTAATATTATCCATTACCTTCATTCGTTAATTGATCATTTAAGTTCTTCCTAACGTAGACCTCATAATAACTCTTGTCTTATTTTTCGGTCCCTATTAACTGATGCGTTAAATAAATAAACTAAAATTAATTTCTAACTAGCTTCATTATATTGGCATTTAATTATTTTAAGTATTTTAGCTATACGTCTTCACTATTCGAAATATACAATACACCAAATTTATTTCTCCTCTGGCTTCTTGATCCACATTAAGGTGAATTGAATTTATGTTTAAATTATTAATCAGTTCCTTATTTTTTTTTACAAACCTTAAGTATGAAAACATTTAATTCTATCTACGTTTTAAATATGAAGGTCAGTGGACTTATCGAATCATTTTACTTCAAAAGCTTAATTGTAATATATCAATGTCACAAATGTGGAAAATAACAATGAAAATTTCACCAAATTTTCAATTCAATCTTATCTCAATGAAAAATGTAAATCACTAACCTGATAATTTTGACAAGAACCAAAGTGTTTAGGCATATTCAAGAAAATTTGCTTAAATGAAGGAAAGTTCAAAGTAAACTTTAAATTTTTCCATTTCCTTACATATTTTCATACAAGTCATTTTATTAATTTGCAAAGGCAAAATATATGAATATGAGAGCAACATATTACCTGCTATTTTTAAGCCTTAGAAAAAAATTCACATTAACAGTATCCCTTTTTGTTTTATGCAATCCATATCTAGACAGGATTTATAAATTATGTCGGACTACTTTTCTCATAAAGGTAAATTATTTCATTTAAGATAACTATCCAATGAGGTTAAACGATTTACAATTATTAAGGCAATTTAATTTTATATCATATGTATACATTGCTTAATGTAATTTTCACGAACGTAAAAATACCGCGTATTTCTTCAAAACTATAAAATTTTAAATCATCGTTATTGTTTTCCGGTGAACTTTATGTAAATTGTAGGGCTATTTTTTCCATAATAATTTGGCAGTTTTAGATATGGGTAAGAGTGGCATATAGTTATGTGAATATTTTTAGCAATATCTTGAAAAGACTTAAATCAAATTCCACACCAAATATTTTTAGAATATTTATACGAGACATATTCAATTAGTAATACAAATATAATACAAGTTCAAAAAATTATTGAAATTTTAATCTACTTTTTATAACATCTTTATACTGATATTTCTGGGTGTTGATTCTTGAAATAATTGAGAATTAAATTATTTTATAGCTATACATTTTTATATCTTTCAAGTTCTAGGAAAACATTTTTAGGAAAAACGGCTGTGCCAAATAAAAGCACGACCTCGTCAATAAAAATGAAAAAAAAAATATCATCCGTCATAATATCACTTATTGTAGTTTAATTCCTACTTATATTAAATTTTGGAATGGAACTTTGTCTACCTTAATCAACATTTCGCCAAATATTAAATAACCTTCTTTTAAATTACTCTCTCTCCTCTAAATGTGATAAAACAGAGCAAATTTTTTTTTCGGGGATCTCATCGAATGGTTTATTTTTAATAGACAACTTTTAACTGGAGAATTTTTTAGTATTATATTAAGTTTCATTGTATTCTTTTATTTTAAATTCCATTTGTAAAAAAATTAAGCTTCAAAATTATACGCAGTGTTATACCCCATACGTCCTACATAATTTTTCCCACGTAAGTCAGAAAATCTCAGAGTCTCTTCTTTAAAATTTTGGTCAAATCCTATTTGACCAAAAGTTTAAATAAAATCATTTCTGCTTAATTAGAGCAATAATTTCCTGAGATGCATATAATTCCGCAACACTATTTTGAGTATGTTTCAAAACATACTTGGCCGTATTTTTAATACGCACAAAATAAACGTAGTATAAGGATCGAGATTAGTTTAACCTATTTTCTGACTTTCTGGAAACTGATGAAGCTCTTAGCCTTGATTAGAAATTAAAAAAAAAACTACCAAACTAATCATATCGACATATCGACGATGAAATAATGTCGAAACATTTATTAACTAATTAAAACTCGGATTTTCTACCCATACGGATTAATTATACAGATTTATACATAGAGAGAAATAAAAAAATTTAATGAATATTATATGCTTCGTAAACAAAAGAAAATATTTTCTAAATATATAATTTCTATTAATCCAAATGTAAATTAAATTTATATTTTTGGCTTGCAATTTAATAGTTAATGCTTAATAGTTAAATCAACTAGATTATTGCTTCTAAAGTGATGAATCGCACGGAAATAGCGGTTAAAATAACAGAAAAAAACCGTGCCAAGCATTAATTCAGAAGTATCAGTATTTTACAATTAAAAATAACGAATGGCCATGAATTATGCAGAGAAGGGTGTGATTAAAACTATCTTAGACGTTATTGGTCTTTATTTTTTAATGAGTTAAAATTAATCAAGTAAAAATTAGTAGTTCTGAATCAAAAATATTTTAAATGACGTCAGCTCAGAATGTAAGTCTAATTAAAAACTAGGTATTAGAAAACTTTACAAAGTCAACAAAAGCTTCATTAAATCCACTCGCATTGCTGGAGAAAGAAGTTAGCAGTATTATACAGGAAATTTGGTGAGTACTTCAATTTTATGGTACGATTATATTTGAATAAATCTTTGTTCTCGTGAGAAAGGAGAGATAGGCGTTCGTACTTGCCACTTTTTAGCATCTACCTATATTTTAATATGATTACAATTTTAAATGATGATTTGTTATATTCATTACTCCAGAATTAAGTTCGAAGAATTTTTTTCCTACCTTGTGTAGAATGTTTTATTTATACTTTTCCTTTTTTTTTAATTTTGCTATTTCTAATTGTCGTATATTGATGCTATTGGGTTGCATTTTGGCACGGCTTTTTACTTAAACCACTATTTTTGAGTGTTTCGTCATTATTTTCTTTTATTAATGATACTTATATCTTTATTACCGATTTCTTATTTACCTGTGAGCTTAAAGCTGTGTAATTAATTCGTAAGAAGAGAATATCCGTGTTTTAATTAAAGTACACATATTTTTAAATTATTTTCTTCACTAAACAGGCCATGTTATAGTAGACAACAACTGTGATAGCATATGTAATAGTAAATGTGATGGTGGACTAAACTACGAGTAGAAGTCTTTGTTACAAGTTTAGGTAAATACGCAGTTTTATAATTTCCATTCAAAGGTTAAAAGATTATCAGCTCCGGTATTATTGTAGAATACGTTAAAATAATCTTACTCATTGGAGTACATTTGTATTGAATATATTAAAAATATGGTTAAGTAAGTATCGAAACACACCAAAAATAGTGCTTCAGAGTTGTATGTATACCTTCAAATTATTGCCACAATTTAGTAAAAAATTTCATATCAAGTTTTCATATAGAATTTTAGCACATAGGAATTTTAACATTTTTAAACTATGTTTGAATAACTTATGTAAGACGTGTGAGAAGTTAGATTTCATGTTACTTTGAAGTTTAATTTTTGCAAGCGGATTATAATATAAAAAGTAATAAGGGATATTCCGGTTCTTCTATAATATATATTTTACAAATCTACTCACTGAAATTCGCGAAAAAAAATTCACCTTGCTTTATATATGGATTAAGAAAAATTGTTATTGGACAATTAATATTTATTAATTGAGATTTAAAATATCGGACTAAAAATTTCATATACGTAGGTGCAAAACTACAATAACTATAATACTGTGACATACGGTTTTTTTTCTTTTTATATGGTAAATAAACGAACGGGGGCGTGCGTATCATCGCCGCTTTTTAAATCGTTCAACCGAGAACATTGAAATAATAGTAAACACTCAAAAAAAATTGAATGGAAATATTATGGAAGTCAGATTAATTTTTTTTTCAGTTTCTTCTATCATTTGTGTAGTATTAATCGAACGAGCCACATATATAGACTCCAAAATTTTATAGAATTTAATTCAATATTAATATCTGAAACTGCTAAATTTAGTATTATGGGGAAAATAATTACCTTACTAATGGTTATCTTAATTTATCGAAAAGCGATGATTACATATTTACAGCGGTGATATGAAATATCGTTTTTTAAAGCTAAAAAAATATTCTAAGCAATATATACATATTATGAAAAATAATATTCATATTTATAAATAGTTTTATTTCATTGTATAGTTATTTCCCATGAATTAATTTACTATAAATGATAAGCAGTGTATAATATATAAATCTTATCTAGATATGGATTATATAAAACAAAAAGGTAAGCCCTCAATGAAAAATATGTCATACTTAAAAAAATACTCGAAAAAGTTACATGGGAGTAAATGCGTTATGAACATATGTCGATATTGGTTACTTTCGTTTCTTTGTTACATTGTTAACGGTCAAGATTTCTGTGTATACTCTCGCAGAATACTACTGGCTTATAATCATAAATTAAATTAATGGGCCATTGAGCCGTAAATTTTGATCGAGTGGGAATGGCTAAAGCTTATGTATTTCCAGTTTCAAATTTATTCCAGAGGAAAAAGCATATAATAAGTTGCTATCAAATTAGTTTTTTTCCCGGTTTACGAATTTGTGAAGTGTCTTGTGTCTCTTATTCTATAATTGTTAACCTGTATAGGTTTACTTTCGACTTTCACAAATATACATATTTTCCTTTAATAAGCATATAAATTTTTATTTCAAGTTAAGTCAACTGTGTTAGTTTAATACACAATATTATAAATTAATATTATTCTTAATTAACATAAATTTAGATTGGATTTTTTTTATAATTTTCGTTATTTTTCCTCACATTTATAACAAAGATTTATTAGATTAAGCTTTTGAAGAGCAATGATCTGATTAATCCACTAACATTTACATTTCAAATGTAAACGAGTATAAATGTGTTTATGATTAAACAGGAAAAACCAACCATAATGAGTAATATTGTAATAATGTAAACAGAAATTTAATAGTTTCTAAAAAGATAGGAACCTCATGACTTGAATATTTCGAATTTGGAAGATGCATAGCTGAAATAATTAATTTATTCATGGTCAATATATTAATTCTAAATTTTCTTTATGTATTTAGGATTAAGTTAATAAGAATTGAAAAATACGCAAGATTTATTAAGACCTCTACGTAAATGAAAACTGTAAAGTAACGGATGAAAGTCATCCACGGAATAGTTATGATAAAAATATATTCAATATAATAATGAGGATTGGCAATTAATATATTATATTCGGTTAGGTATCAACGTTTTTAAAATGGAAAAATTGTCGTAATTGTTTTTACAGGATTTTTTTTATGAAATAAGTACATGAGTAGATATAAAGAAATAATAATAACAATTTAGGAAATTTATAAGCCTTATATATATATATATATATATATATATATATAATATGTATTGTATGTCACGTATATGCAAAACCGGTAGAACGTTTGAATAAAATTTCTCATAAACCATCCATCCATTCAAGATGGTTTATAATAGGCAATATACGCCACGTATCTAATAGACAATATACGTTATGGGTATGCAGAACAGGTCGAATATTAGAATATAATTTATCATTTAAAATTGAATGGAAGATTTTTGCAATAAGTCATGATTAATTAAATGGAGAATGCATGTTCTTTATCAATTTTAATTATATTATAGATATATAGATATTTAAATAAATATTTAATCGGTTTAAAAAGAAAACAGTCACCATTAATTTTGCTTTCAACTAAGGAACGAAGCAAGACATTACGTTTTCGAGTTTCAATCAATTTTTAGGCTAACTAAAAATATTCAATTCCATTTTGATAAGGTAATCAAAATGGAATTCAATAATAACTTGACTTTAAATTTAATGGCATTAACTCGACTTTAATACTGACTGTTTTATTTTATTCTAGACTCGATAATTTAGCGGGTTATGTACTCAAAACAATTTGAACACATGTTTCCCTATTGCTTTCTCTCGTTTTCCCATCCATTTGTTTCCCAATCACGACCACCTAGCTTCTAAACTATAAATGCCACATGCACATATTCAATTAGACCAATTAGATGTAATGGTAAATTAAAACTAAAAACGAACCCAAATTATGTTGTCTAACATATACATGCATACTATACGTTTTTGGAACGCCCAGTTGAATTTTTTTTTAAATTCATGATTCTTAAACTAAATAAAAATGGAGTGGGTTTTAATTCGCTCTCCTAAATACACAAAATAAAAATCAACAACAATTGACATGATTAGACAATATTGGATTAAAAATGGCACACGAAATTTATTGAACATTCAATGTTGTTTAACAGAAATCATTGAATTACTACGCAATAAATTTACATGGTTAAAAATATCGCATATATTTGTAAATAATCTAACAGAAATGCTATATGACCTTACTTATTTACACTTGCGTACTTAAGATTAAAATTAATATTTTTAGCGCAAATTTTATGTTTAATTAACAAGTTTCCCCAGTTCTCTTTTGATAATTGGAACGAAATATTTTCAATTCTTAATGTAACAATACGTAATTGTTTTCTTTTGTATACCTTAAAGGTATATAGTATAACTTGATATATAATACAAGACAAAATAATATTTTACGTGAGTCTTCTCGGATGATGCTTTATATAAAAGCACCAAACTTGTCTACTACCTTCTTATTTATGAATGAACGCTATTTACAGTCTTCAAAGGTAACCTTTTATTGTCCAACTTAACAAATTCATAACTTCAATTTCAGAAAGTGCTTCATAGCAGATGGAGGAAGGCGTTTCTTGCAAGCGGCCAAATAAGTGTTCTTCAAGGCACGTCCGCTATCACCGTTGTAAACGACCGCTTCTTTATGCCTATGGTGTAATGGTCGCAATCACCCCATATTTTTGATATAAAAATATTGCCTTTTTACGAAAATCGATCCCATTGCTGTTATTTCATACGAAATGGGATTTTATTATTTATAAATTCTCAATATAATCATGAGTATCATTAAAGTCATCATCATGGTTGTGTGCATTTATTAACTTTGAAATTTTAATTTTTTTTAAATAAAATTTTACATCATTGGGTACTTTGTGAGTTAGGAGAATAAATCAATCTTTGTATAAGTTTCAATTTTACAATAACCAGAATGCTTTGTTTGAATATTAAGCCATCGAGAATTCTAAGATTACTTCTCTGTAGTAATATAATGAGTAAAATGAAATTTCGAAATCCAGCAGAGAGCGTGGATGTTTCCTGAAAGCAAATTAAAATATTGAAGCATCATTATAATATTCAAAAGGAGCGTATACTCTATTTAAGAATAAATGGGGATATTTCGTAAGTAATTCGAAGCAATAAGGAGTTTTAGAACGTCAGACAATTTACGATACAAACGATAAAAGAATTATATTTAAACCATTACGTCTTTTTGTAATTTCGATCTTCAAAAACCACCAGATCAAACCTTGAGGAGTTAGTAATTATGAAATTGTAGTAACATATGAAAAATTATTATAAAATTGTTAAAAACAACATGGCACGTGTCTTAAGATTTGTTACAATATCTACACAATATTCTTTTCTTTTTTTATACATATGTAGCTTCAAGTACTAGAGCTCACGTAGATATCGATATCAATGTGCTTTAAGAAAATATGTAGCCTTATCTAATTGCAGGTAATTGACAAATTGTGTTTTTTTAACGAAAAGTTGTAGCTAAACCGTCATTAATTAACTAATTATTACTGTAAGGGTTGTATGGGCTAACCACAAACATTATTTATGTTTTTACGAATATTATGAATGTTTGCATATACTTTCAAATAAAATAAGATTGATTTACTAAGGGTTTGCTTAGAAATATTTCAAAAGTAAAATTTTTATAAATTTATGTTACTTTATTTGGAAGTTCGAATTCCATTCTGGCGTAGTAAATTATGTCAAATTGCCTAGTAAAATATAATTCATATTTTATTGCAGATATATACTATCAATTGGTAACAATACACTGAACGAAATTATTTTCAGCTCTAGACATGGCCAATATTTACATTAATGATTGTAGTTATATTATGTTTTTTGAATAACTATGTTTTATTGCCACGTACGCGTAAATACAAAGGAAAAGAAAATTTCCTTTGAAACTACTACACTGCAATTTTTCCGTTGCTAGGAATCAGTTTTAAATTGTATGTCCTCCGTATATATTTATTTATTAATTTGTATGTACAAGGACTATGGTCAACGTAGATATAAATATTAGCGTGCGATAGAAAAAGTGTGTAGTCTTATCTGGTTACTGGTATAATCAGCGACTTGGTATTTTTTGAAAGAACTCTGTGCATACATTATAAATTTAAATGGGGTATAAGCAACATTCTTTTACAACAGAGTGAATTAATCTTTTTTAAATAAAGTAATACTAAAAATATAGAGACTAGGTCGGATATTATATTATTTTCTCTATCACCTCATCACTATGTTTAAGACATTTGAATTCAATAGTAATATGGACGATTGTAGAATAAAAATGTAAATGTACAAATAGTAGAACCAATGTAACATAAACAATTGGAAAGTGGGGAAAACTGTAAGAGACGTAATTACTTTATTTAAGGCCTAAAAAAAAGCTTCATCGGTTACTGACGACTAATTCTTACTGTAAATGTTGTTCAAGCTGCACGCAAGAAAATTGTAAACGTATATTCAAATATTAAAGATTTCTGTATATGTATTGAAATTTTATTGATTTATCAAGAGTTTTGGTTAGGAAAAATTTCAACTGACTAAAAAATTAATGAATCAATATCTCGCAAAAGTTTAGGCACTCTTTTATATTTTTGCCAAGTATAGTTATATTTTTCCAACAACGTATGCATGGTTTGTTTTTTATATAATTAAATATGAAGACAAAATACAGATGAAAATTGTTTTCTTGTTAATATTAAAATTGTTATAATAACTTCGAAAATATATAATTTTCATTAAATTAGTCTCGAGTTTACCTCACAAGTATGTATTGTCAAATCAATGTATTTATTTTCCCGTATAAAATTGATAATCCTCAGTTACTGATATAAAAGTACAATTTACATAGGCAAATGAAAATAATATTATTATTTACATTTAAGGGCACATAGTGGTTCTGCCAAGTCATTTATAAACAATAATATCACCATATAAATATGGTGCTTAGTACCCACGTCTATTATAAATATTCACATTGCGTAAAGGAAATTGCCCTTTTTTCTTCGATATTACATAAATTCAGTAATTAAGCCATAAATTAATTGTTGTGTGTAAATATACTATTTTAAATACAATTATTCTTATATTGGTCAACTAAAGGAGTGAAATAATGAAGCATGCATAATATTGAAGATAAATAACGAAGCTTATAAAACATAGGTCAAAAGTCAATCACCGTGATGGTCTACTAAATAATTACATTTTAATTTAAGCTCACTGTTTACGAATAAAATTAATGCTTCTACTTTTTATAATAAATCCACTCCTATCTTCACTTGAAATCCTTTAAATGCTAGAGAATCTCGTAAAACAACCTTATAATATTTTTTCTAAAAAATAGTCTACCTTTATTTTATTAGTTATAGTACGATTGCTTTTTAAAATTTTTGATATATTTCAATTTTAAAAAATCACTTTTATTTTGTTAAACAATGTTCGGTTAACGTAGTATTTGCAATTTTAAATTCATTTAAATATCGTTTTCTTCTGCAGATTTTCCTTGAATATTCTAATTTTATTATGTTATTAGGGTCTAATCCATTCCTAATTTTTAATTATTTTCTTTTGAGTTCCAACCCAACCTTATTCCTTGCTTCATTCTTAATTTTATCTATAATTTTATTATTATCTGTAATATCATATCTTTAAATGATTATTTAAAGACTAATTAAATCATAATTACTGTCACTAACTTCGTCTTATTTATTCTACCAAAATGTGATTCATTTGTAACAATATTAATACTACTATTATATGTTAATAAAAACTAATTAATATATTTAACAAGTGATAGTTTAATATATTACAATTATTTATCAAGTGATAGTTTAATATATTACATATTGTATAATCATGTGTAATTTAATGTCTCAACATCCCTGCATATTGTGGTGATGAGCTAGTGTGATGTTAACTTTCATGCAATTCATGAAAATTTCTTGTTTGAATTGACTTTAAACTATACTTATGAGCCTATAATTATTTTCTTAAATACGCCTATAATATGTAATATTTTAGACGGCTCAATAATAATTGAAACTGGGCCCTAAATTTTAAGATTATGTCTAAATATTTAATTTCTTTATGACAATGCGTTTATTTGCTTTGCTATCATTCGTCGAAAAGTATACTTTGTTTCCTTTTTAAACTGCCACTTTTGTTTAGTGATAATACAAATTTTACTAACATCTACAAAATTCTAGGCCTTCTTATACATAGTTCTAAACTAACATTTACATTCTAATTCTAACAATATTCTTTTGCTGTTTTTCCATGTACGAAATTTGTCCTGATGTTTTGTATGGGGCGGCATTCTTGAACCTATGATAAAATTTCTTCTAGTATGTGCCAAATAATATTTATTTGGTCCCTCTTAATAAAATAGACCTAAATGTTTCACTCAATATATTTACTAATTTTGTATTTTAATAATTATTTTACCTTCATTCTCATGAAAATATTCTACGATGAGTTTCATTAAATTTCTTCTAATTACTATTTTTATTTAGGCGATATTTTAATTCATTAAATCGAGTGATGAGAAAGATTTACTTAAATTATTTTTGGACTTCTCTATCACAAATTAAAAAAAAAGTTTGTTTTTTAATACAATTTAATTTTCTCGAATAAACAAGTTCTAAACATTTCAAAAGAATCTCGAAAATTTTTCATACTATCGTTAATTGAAACTTAAAGTTTGATCATGGGGTTATGATATGTTCAGTGGTTATGAAAAGTTTTCAATTTTGATTAATGCTGTGTCTGGAAAAGTTAACCATGCAATATTTTCAAGTCTCAATACATGTGAATATGCCCCAGATACAAGAAATCAGGAATATTGTCCCTATAAAAGCTTATTCTCGTAAATGAAAAGAGGTTTAAAATTAGAGCTTGCCCAGTTCTCCAGCTTAAATAGATGAACAACAAATTCATCTTAAAAAAATTAAAATGGCACTGCAGAATTTGTGTCAAAATTGGTTTATACTTACATAAAATAATCGATTCCAAAATCACAAATTCAATAAGAGGACAAATGCGTACGGAATACGAAAAGTCTTCATATTCATACCTAAAATCTGACACAAAACATTAAACTAATTCCAACATTGATGGATTTTCAATGTAACCTTGTAACATATTTAATAAATGAAGGAGCATATTTTTTTTACTTATAGGGTATTATATTCAACCATGCCTAAAATAAAGAAGAAGTATGCGTATGAGGTTTGTAGCCAAAAATTTGGAAACCTAGATGGCGAATCAACTTTTCTGTGTTTTCTCCAACATACAGAATATAGCTCACATGGAAACTAAATAACTGTATAATTAAGAAAATAAAATATTATGAACAAAAATAAAGAAGACTCTGCTTTTGGTTAAAAATGTCAATTTTCTATCACTAAATATAAGATAAAAATATATGACTTATTTATATCGAGCTTTTTCACTTAATTAGTTTTTCATTTTGTACATAAAAAATATGTATTTTTTACCTAAAATTAAAAAAATTAATCTATCTAAATATATACAGAAACCTTATAGAGCGAATTTTATTCGTGCTTAATAGGTCATGTGTTTCATTTTTTTCGTAGTTCAAAAATCATCCCTTTAGAGAAAGGAGCGTGAACGAAAAGCGTAAAGTTTATACGAATATTTTTGTATTTTTACATTTTCATAGTTAGTGGATAAAATAAAATATTTTTTTCTATTTTTCCCTGGTCATGAGAAAGCAATAAAAAAAATATCTACTTTTTCCGATAACATTTTTCTAAATTTGTTTGTGACACTCTTACGTACATTATTTTAAGTTTATTTTAATTTTGTAGGTACGTTTTGCTTCTATATTGGATTGATTCAGTTAATTATCAATATATAGTCTAACACTTGATTTACGTCATGAAAAGCTTTATAATTTTACCGTCAATAAAAACTTAATGACTATAATTTATTGATTGAAAAAATTAGATATGGGAGAACACTCAACAGAGGTTTCATAAGTATCCATATATTTTTTAACCTCTTCTAAAAACACAACATACATTTTCGTCATTAATTTATGAAATCCAAAATATAAATAATCTTTGCCACCTTGCAAAAATACTAAAGCCGTAAAACGATAAGAACAAAAATAATATATAGAACAGATAAAAAACATGCAAGCAAAATGGATATTGGATGAAAGTTGTCAATATCCTGAACATAAAAACTGTGCCTTGAGTAGTTTTTGTTCATCCAACATAGACCAAAAAACTGACGAGTATTAGATGAGCATTGATTTATTATTCCGTAGCCACTTATTCGCAGAAAATTAGATGATTTCTACCTCGTGGTAACGTGTGGTGAAAATCTTGATAATTAGCCAAATATTAGAACAGTTACATTCTTTGTCACATATATAAAATATCTGTAGAGATCCCTACATATATCTTTTTAATTTTATTAACTCAAGCTGACCGTGATATATTTGTACTGAAGTATTTTTAAAATGCCATTATTTATATTTTTCAGATTATTGAATATTTATACACAGGAAGATAAACAAATAAGGGCGAAGCAGAGCCACTGTATATTAATTTGGAGACACATATCTCGTGGAGAAGTCAAATCAGAAAACTGCACCTGAAAATATTTTTCCAGACACACCCCGCTGGACTTTTGATCTGAAAAAAGTGATACCCCCAAGTTCGATATATGTTTTGATCTTTAAAAAAACTGCAGAAATATTTTTTTTGTCATTTTTTGATGTCCACGTTACTCAGATATTTCTGTAATCTAACTTTAAATACTTCTGTTGATATTTTTGCAAAATTTGCTCACAATCGGTCATAAACGAAGACAGACAGAGTATCGCAACATTGCGGATAGCAGAAGGATAGACGATTATGACAAAATTAGGTTGGTATTGATTTCACCAATTGACTATAGGGAAACGAATATAATAAAAAAGAATACATATGGGACTACAATTAGAACATAATTTTAAAATATTAATTTTATAATATTTCGAAGTTTACTTTTTTATCCTGCGAAATATATTTTTGTGGTTGTGATTGAAATTCCGAATACTTATAATGGGGCTTACAAATTATAATCCCACGTGGTAACAAAGTAAACAATTATATCAAACCCTAAAAGAAACTGTTTGAACTGTTTGTCTCACAGCAAACCAACTTACTGGTCTACAGATCATAATGAATTGCTACATCAGTATCCAAGCTACTGATAGCTTGGATACTGATGTAGCAATTCATTATGATCTGAACCTTACCCCTCTAATCCTAAATATTAGAAGTAAATTCATAATTGCAATCCAACCTCTTAAACTATATAACTTATTTACAAATTAGAATAGGTTTAAAGATATTATTACCAACTTTGTCAATTTATATGTATTTCTAAAATCTTATGAAGAAGTAGAGATTGCAATAGAACCTCTTAACATATTAGTTTACCAAGCCATGACCAAAGATGATGCAAAATTTATTGAAGTACTGGTTATCCAAATGACAAAAGAGCATTTAAAAAGGCTTCAGAACAATTAAAAGAGATTATTTAGAAAATAAATGATGAAAACCTAGAATTATTTCTAATTGAATTGACGTCCACCCAAGAAAAGAAATGCTTGCTGTGGAAAGTGATTAAGGGGCAGGAAAGGTGGAAAAATTATTTCCTACTAACCAAAACAAGCAACGGAAAGTAGGCGAGATCTGACTTTGAAAAGGTAGCAGTATATACTGTACATTTTGTAAGAGTTATTTAATGATTTTCAGCCTTTTGTACCAAAAATGAACCGAAATATTCTCATCTTTACACTCATCACTTCAGATGGGCATACCATTTAAAAGTTACAATCCTAAAGAATTATTAGAAATGATAAAAACCGTGTAGGGTGTTACAACGCCTAGTTATATTCTTACTGATGCCTTACCCTTGAAACAACTACCACAACAAGTATTGTAATGAAGGCGTTCATTTTTAGTGTCTGCATTAAATTATTTATCTTTCATATTTAATAGAAATTTCATAAGTGATTATGGTACTAAAACCTGGCAAACCAACACACTACGTTAGTTTGTACACGTCAGTCAGTCTCCTGCATGTTGTAGGAAAACTCCTTGAAAAAATACTAATGAAAATAATGCAATATCATATACAAAGACAAAAGTTAAGCATAATGAAAGCTTTGCTTCTAAAAATTTGACATAATAATAATATATTAAAAAATAATAAACTCATATAAAAGAAGGTTTTTTTTAAATTTGACAAAATGTAAAATAAATCCTTATCTTATTTCTTAAAGAAAATCTTCCTAAATATTAGTGACGTATATTGCAGTAATTTTAACATACTGCAAAATTGTATTACTAAAGAAATATGATGTACAATTCTACTAATATTTCAATGCATAATATATGTTACACTTGACTGAAAAAGAGAGAACAAGTAGCATGAATGGAATACAATGTTTACAGCTTAAAAACCTAAAACATTAATATGTACGTACATGTTGGGGTAGCTAAAATAAGAAAAATATATTTATGTTGAATGAAAAGAACCGTGGGTACAGGACGAACGTGACTTTATTACGCTATCAGCAAAAGCGTGATGCCGCTTACCTGGGCGAGAACTCAGGTACCCGACCTGTCATTATTCTTAACAACGCTTGTTTGCTCTTCCCCAGTCGCTAGGATAAAGCTTACTGAATTTATTTTATAAATTTATTGGTTGAATATTAAAAGTTTCATAAATCATTAAAGAAAATTAGCCACGAGGAGTAGATAATGATGATATATTTTTTTTAAATTGATTTATTATTATTTAAAAATTTTAAATATTAATTGAATTATTAATGGCCATTCCATGAACTTATGGTCTAGCATTTATTATTTAGATATATGTCATCAATATGAAGGGAATTGCTTTTGTACTTCAGATAGATAAACTAAATATTTATATGCATCACACATATTTTCATTTCCTGTCTGCCTGTCATAATAAATTTTGGGAATTCTTTCCATGTAGAAACATAAAATCCAGTGTAAGAACAAAGATTGTTGACTCGCATATATATGTATATATACATACATATATATATATATATATATATATATATACACACACATATATATATATATATATATACATATATATAAATAGTTAACCTATAAAATGTTTATTTGTATAGAAATTTAGAGAGGAAAAATTTAATTTTTTAAAATTTCATTTATCGTATGAAGGGTCATTTGAAAAAAAAATTTCTCATTACATTAATTCCATTCTCCCTCTCCGAATTTTCAATACCAATGAATCGGAAATCATAAAATTTACAATTTTTAGAAGCATATTCAACTGGATGGGAAATTCAGAGCAATGATACCAGACTATATATTATTCAAAAACATAATTTTCAGAACAATCGCATCTCGCCTGATTTGCAGAGAACGAACAAGAACATCAAAATTTAAAAAAATTTATTAAGAAAAAAAAATCTATTCTTTTATATAAATAACTGAGATATTGGTATACTCAAAATTATTTAATCATACTTTGCTTTATGTACCTGCCAGTCTTATGGCTTGGAATGTAATTCTAGCCCAATTTGTTAGTAAATGATAAATTCAAATTTATAATAAAATTTTTATACTGCGACAAATAAGGGCTCTGATTTTTTAACTTTTTCACGTACTACATATATAAGCGATCATTTTATCCGTATAAAATATACATATCAAGATAGACTCGATAATATATAATTTAGCTTACTTAAGAATACAATAAAACATAAAAAGATATACAACTATCTTTGTGTATCTTAATATAAACTATCTTTATGTTTATGTAAAATAAACACCTATATCGACATAAACTAAAAATTAAAACCGAAATCTAATTTTACGTACAGAATATAACTAATGAATTTTACCATAACTGAAAAAAAATTATTTTACGAAACATTTTACCCGGTTAAAAATGTTGGGAATCCATCCATATTATTTTATATTCATTTTTCCTAATTTCAATGTCATTCTAATTTAACTAAAAGTAACAATATAAAATAACACAGAATTCATTCAGATATTTAGAACATTGTTTACGAACAACAAAATCCCGAATACTTTAACGTTATTAAACAGTCTCAGAAGTCGTTCAGGTACAAATGGAAATTTAAATGTTGGAGTGTCACGTATTATGTGAGATATCCACCCAAAAACAATAATATTTCTCTCCCCTGTTTATAGAACGTGACCCCTAAAAAAATCCTATGAATTGTATTAGAAACGGTTATTACCAGAGTACTTCAGTGTAATTCTTTTGTTTTCCCTGAGTGAATACAATAGACTCTAATCAGATTTTTCTCGATGCGGGAACCATGATTGAAACAGAAAGTATTTCCCTCGTTGTCTCACAAAAAAGGTGAATTTCAGTTTCATTTATGCTCAAACTGGAATTTAAGATTATTAATTTGCAAAGAGTATCGTTTAATGTTTACTCGGTTATAGCGGAAAACGGAAATTAATTGAACTTACCAGAGAGCAGTGATGATGTTTTTAAATAGATGTTTATTAAATAAAAGATTCATTTTAAAACAAAAATGTCATGAAGCGTAAACATCAAATTTTGCATATATTTGAATTGTATGGAATGACATTTTTATAATTATAATATCTGTATATATATTAACGATATTTTAAGGAACTTTACAGAATAAATTTGTTATGCATTCTTATTTTTATGAAGGAAAATTTATTATGAAATAGTTTTTTCTTGCAAATTGTGGCTTAAAAAGTTAGTGACTGAAAATCTGACAAAATATATTTATGGTTTCACTATTCGTAAAAAAAATCTAGATTAACCTTTTCTAAAGAACCTAGAAACAAATAAAAAAGTATTAAATATAAAAGGCGACATTTTCGTGCGAAGAATGCTTGCATGAAGAGTTTTAAGGTTTATTTCAGTTCTTTATAATCAAATATTTAATTCGCTACTTAGTAAGCGTTATTGGACCAAAAATAGTTAAATTTATTATAACGGCGTTGTTTTTAAAAGTAATAAAAACTGCGACCTATGATTCGACCTTAAATTTCAATGCCTGAAATTATTGAACACATAAAATTTATGGATATTTAAATATAAGTCTCAAAATTTATTGTAGCATTTCATCATCAAATAGCTTATTTATTGTAGCATTTCATCATCAAATAGCTTATTTATTGTAGCATTTCATCATCAAATAGCTTATTTATTGCAGCATTTCATCATCAAATAGCTTATTCCACACGTTAAATCCATCTTTCTCATCGTCAACCGTCAATTTCAAAGAAACAAAATGAGATGTAATATTATGTTGAGGTGTGCCACAGGTGCAAGTGACGTCTTTGCCCACTTAATATGATTTTTTCATATTAAAAGTTGAATCATAATTCCTAAATACGTTTTTTTACTTTTATATTATGTTTATATTTAGGTTTTTTTTTCTTTACATTTTTACTCTAGTCACTTTCGGGATGCTGTATTAGTTCCGACTCAGATACTAAAAACCTTTTCATTTTCCGACTTGCCTTTATCTAACAACTACGAATTAAATTCTCCTTCAAAATATAGATAGTTTACTCTAAATATTTGGGATGGTAATTTAACCGTTTTCATCGTTTAACTTTGGGATGGTCGTTTAACTGTTTAGTAAACTGTTCTGTCCAGAACAGTAGTACTATTCAATCCAAAAGGGTCAAACATTTTATTTGGTAACATACATTAATTATAAAAAGTATTTAGATGATATTAAAATATTCTGATAATGCAAGCAGTTGTAATGATATTAAAAAATTCTACTCTAACTTATAAAACCAAAGACCTTATTAAATTTTATATACCGATACTAAGTAAATAAATATATTCTGATATGAAATAAGGTTATATATGGACTAGACAAATACTTACTTTTTTATTTTAAAACATACTCTTTTCTTGTTATACCTTTAAACATTTTTCTACTTTTTTTAAAATTTTTGTATTTATTAAATATTACTCCAATTCCAAACTTTGACTTTCAGCTTTAAATTTCTCATTTTGATGCATTTTTAAACATATCTTTTAAGTTGAGTATATTATCTATCTAACTCTTGCACTTTAAATAATGTTTACGTCCCATTATTTTATAAGAGCACGCTATTGTTTTTGTTTATCTAATCTTCATCAAATGTCGACGCGACTTTGACTTCCATCTAAGTATTCGTTAAATTTATTTATAACCTATAAAAATAAGCCTATCGTCGTATCGTGGAACCTATCATACCAAACATAATAATTATGATTTTTTTAAACACAGTTGATATTAATGTTATGACACGTAATTTTATCTGTCTGTTATTTTTATGACCATTTATTTTAATGATGATGTATCATAAGCGTAAATTGTTTTCAGTTTGCCCTTAATTTAAGTTTTATTTTCCTTAGATTATATGTGCATGGTATAGACTTTGTCCCAAAATGCAGTATCATGTGCACTCAACCACAATTTGTAGTTACTTATACCTTATCTTACGTCAAGCCATATTTGATGATATCATTTGAAAAAGGATATCGAGCTGGAAGTATATCGATTTTTTCAGGATTAATTATTTTCATGATTGGTTCAAGAGATTTTGCTGAAAAGGTCACCAAAAAGACTGATTTTCCCTTCTATCTCCAAAATTGACAAAGTTAAAGTTATGTAAACACGGGTTTATTAGAAGTTTACCAAAAAAAGTGCAGTGCTGATTATTTTCTAATAGTTTTTGAAAATTCAAAATAGTCGGTGAAAAATATGCAGGGCAACATGTTTACATGGTGAAACATAATATTACAGTTTAAAAAACTATGTATGGAATTGTGTTAGCGCGATTTCTACTAGTAATTACGAGATTTTTTTTTAACTCATGAATGCCATATTCCAAAGAAATAAAGTTTTTAAATCAAAATCTATAACTCTGGAACTTGTTTTAAAAGTGTTTCCCTAATTTTCTCGAAACTTATATTTCCGATAAAGCTACATGTATGCATTTTTATTTTAGTCATCGTTTTTTGAATATAAAGAAAGAGATAATTTACGCATGTTGTTACTTATACCCACAAGTCGGCGTCTTTTTTTTTCGTCATGTGCTAGTTTTCGCACGTTATTACTTATAACCATAAGCCGGTGTCTATTTTTCTCCATGTGCCAATTTGTTTGTTCCATTAGATATACCTTAGATTCATTTCTATTGATAACCACTAACTGGATGTATCCTTCTCTTTTATTTGAAGGAACAAAAGTATTAAATTAATTAAGCTCTGTTGATTATAAAATAAACGTGGAAATGAATATTCGCGATAATAAATCGTCTAAAATAATTTTCGGGTGAACAATACCTACACAAACGCATTTTAATAATATTCGAGTGTAACGAAAATTGTCTTAGCAAGGTTTATTAAACCTTCACAAATTATGGTACTGTAACGAAGATATAAAGCATTAATTTTCTGAAAAAAAGTAATAAATAAACATTTTGAAAATTTCTCAAACGTCTTATCAAATTTCCTCCTTTTACCTAATTATGTAGTTACTTTCAAATCATGTTACAAGTTGGTTAAATGAATAATTTTTAATATCTTTATTGAAAAGGTGCAATTGTCAACATTTTAGAAAATCATCAAATAACATCACCCAAAAATATAACATTAATTTTAAATATTTTGGATCTAATAAAATGTTATACTCTTTATTTTACTTATAAAAAATTTGTTCATAATGTATGTGTTTTTTTAATTCCTCATATTCGTATTGCCTACATCCGTCATAGTAATATTGACAAGGGCTAGCAATGAAATGAGTAAATACACAGAGGCGTATGAATTGTTCAATATTTTAAAAGATTTATACTTAATATTCAGTGAGTTTGGTACGTTCGATCGTCTTGAAAGTTGTAGATTTTGATAATTATACTACAAGGTAGCCAGTAGTAATAGCAAGTAGTAGTAAGTAGAAGTAAGTAGCAAGTAGTAATCAGCCGTTAATGACGTTGCTTAAGTTTATCTTATTGTTTTTGCTTTATCTCTAGATATATATTACCAAAAAAAAAGGTTATATAACAAAATAAAGGTTATATTGATATATACTACTTTCGACATTATGCTGTGTTCCATACTGATGTGAGCCTTTGTCTTTACTTTCAGTCACGTACTTTGAATATCGTTTTCAGTCTAAGAAGTTATATATAAAATATAGCGCGTACAACCTAAACGAATTCATACCGAGTATTCATTCTTTTTTATTTCTTGAAATATACGCGAAGAAGTTATTTTTTTCGCGTGTATTTCAAGAAATAAAATTGTTCTTTTTCTATCCTAGTTGTTTTCTTTATAATATTTCGTTTACGCGATCACCATTAAATAGTGAAATATTTCTATCTTACCTATTAATGGTGATCGCGTAAACGAAATATTATAATTAAATTGAATCTTTCTCCCATTGGCTTTAAAAGCGTGCCTTCAAAAGCACTCAAATGGAATAATGTCGCAAATTTTTTTTATCGGATCAATTTATGTATGTTAATGTAAATAGCATATTATTTAAAGATCCATGTATTTGCAATGTATTAAATAATCTTTATTTATTTTTGATTTGGTATAGTCCTGTTAAAATGCGTTCTCTTTTAATTTAAAATGTATAAAAATTTTGGATTATGTATGGTTTGAATTTATTTTTTTTGTTAGTATTAATAAAAATGTTAGTATTATTTAAGTTACAATAAGAGTATTATTTCTGTTTTAATCAGTGAACCAGTAACGTTTTGGACAATAATTTTAGTTTCCATATGCGGTATTATCTAGGTAGCAGTAGCTAGTGACAACGTCGATGACCCTAAACTTTCGGCATTTTAAAGGGAAAAGAATCGAATAATCACAAGGAAAACCGTTTTAGAACCATTTATATCTTTCATAGCACTGAGAAAAATACATATGACTGAAATCTAAATTTTTGTGCGTGGTTATTAATAATAATGAGAAATATTAATTTACCTAATATAACACATTTCTTTTTTTATGTATAAAAACTCTCACTTTACTTACCTAAATAATCATAATTTTTCTTTTATTTTGCAGGTGTACATTTGAAAAAGAAATTATTACAAACCTTGGCAATATCCAGGCTCTGACGTGACAAATTATGTTTCTGATTATCTTTAATCAGTATAGTGAATATATATATATATATATATATATGTTCTTAAATATATTCATGTAAGTTGACCACGCGGTACATATAAACAGGAAAATTAAAATGTGACTGAGAATTTAATAAACACGAAAAAATATCTTCGCCAACACTTCCCACAGCTTCAGACGCATTTGCTTCATGCGCACTTCTCTCTAGTACGTGTGCCGGAAAATTAACAATTTAATATATGATTAATCTTATTAATTGAATTGAGTACCAAAAACAAATATGACAAAGGTTAATTAATTTTGGAATCAGCTTATTTTATTTGTCCTTTTCTAATATTTGCTACAATCCTAACGGATCGTGACAAAATATCTTAACAAACCGACAATATATATTTCGTCAATAGCTGAACGGATACGTAAATGGTTTTTAAGGGTTTTATTTTATTTTTTTTTTAAATTTGTGTTTCTTACAGCGGAAAAAAATTAATAAAAAAAACTTATATTTAAAAAATGACCAAACGTAAATATTTGGTATCTTGAAATACTTGCACTTTTTTACGATCAGTTAATACGTAAACTACATTTAAAATAACATCTAATCCCATAATACCCAGAGTATCAAAATTATATTTAGTGTATATTTAAAAGTAAAGGTCAATTAAGGTGCCATAGTATGCAATCAGTGAACGGTAGATAAAATATACTCAAAAAACCTAATGATCGAAAATGAAAATTAAACTTTGCTCCGCTTTCTGTGTGTTACCGTTGCAATTCATAGTTACCTCTTCCACACGGAAGAAATGTGTTTCATGGGAGTGTTCGATTTGGAAATATTTATATCACATACTCATATTGGATAAACCATTAAGGGAGTGGCATTTTCGTGTTTGGATGTTTCGAAAAAGAAAGTATGTTTAATAATATAGTGGAAATATATACATTGAATTGTGGATACCTTGCTGATCGGTACATTGATATAAAACCGGATGTATTTTTAGACGATATCATAAAATACAGGATCGATAAATAAGTGGAAGTAAAATTTGCGTAAAATTACCTGTTATTACAATTATGGTCTAATAATATTATGTGATACTTGTGTAGATTCTATTAAGTTGTTTCAAAATATGAATTTTCGACAACGTAAATATGTTACGAATCTTTCTCAAACCTGAAAATACGGTTGGTTTTAAAAAAATATAAGATCTAGGATGATTACTTAAGTTTTTCTTTCTTCTAGACAGATTTTACCAACCTTATTTGTCATGCTCTATTCTGTTTTAGAATGCTCTATTTCCTAATCTATTACGGAATATTTTTTGAAATATTCAATTTAAAATGATGGAAAATATATTGTCGTGTTTATCATAATTAACCTTTTCAAAGCATACCACATATTATACGAAATTAATTTTTTAAAGTTTTTTATTGATCCTCTTATTAGTTCATATATAAATATTTTATATCAGTTAACCAGTACAAATAAGATGTATCATTGTGATAAATTTTAAGTTCCTTGGTTTTGAAAAGAGCGGATATACGTATAGAAAATTGTATATGTAGTTTTTTCATAATTTTATGTTGAGTGGGAAACCCACTAAAATTTCCAAACGCAGGTGTGGATGGTATTCAAATTATTGATGAAAATAAAACAAACTAATTTTATATAAAATTTCTAATTATATGGAGTTACAGTTTACAGACTCGTTTCAGATTTTCCAAATCCGCGGTTAAGGAATTACATTAAAAAAGTTTTCTTGAAGTTATATTTCAGTAGGCGCGTTATGAAAAAAATATGAGTGTGAAATTTTCCGATACGCACTGATTTCCGATACCCATGATGCAATAAAATCGAGAGAATGAATTTTCACTAAACATATATTTATATGCGTATAGTGACTGATACTATATTAAAGATTGTTTTTAAAATAGATTTTAAGACTATTTCTCTAAGTGAATTAAGTTTCGGTATGTATTTATCTGCATTATAAATTATGAATTATTACTTTATCATTTTTAATACTTAAATACACAAAAACAACAAAAAAATACAGTAAATTTTCAGCACATTCATTTACTTTCATTGATAAAAAATGTTATTTAGATTGTTTTTGTAAATGGAACAATTAAATTTTTTTCCTGTTTTGTATTAGAAAATTAATTTTAATTTTAAAAAATTTATTGTCTGATTGAATTTGGATTTTACCGATCATATTTACACTCACGCTCCAGTCCTTTTAATATTTAAATTCCATTAATTACTTGCGTGGTAAATATATTATTAATTCTTTGCATAATAAATTATAAAGTTAGTCTTGTATTATGCCAAAGAAATATAACTTACTAAGTAACCGCACAAATTTTTTGTGTTTTTTTTTTATTTTTGTATTAGTGTGAAATTGTGGAAATTATATATGATATTGCTGTGACAGACAGGCGGACGCTGAACATGACCAAATTATAAATCTTCTTTCTCCACTATGGGACTCTAAAAGTAATGCAAACAATAGGTATATAAACCTAATATCAGAATGTAAGGCGAAGAATTATATCAGGCCTGCAAGGGGATTTGATTTGATTTTTATAATTCATGGATTATTTTTTTGCAGAAATCAACTAAAGAAGATTCAAGAAGGCTCAATCTGCACGGTAGTATTTATTTTTTTGCCATATGATCAACATTTTTATTATTACGCTAGATAATATTAAATAAAAAAAATACTTTATTGATAAAAACAGAAATAGATTCTTAAATTATGTAGAAAATAATTTTCTTAAACGTATTAAAACCTTATGAAGAGTTTATTTACATAGCTATATAAAGTACACAAAGCTTCAAATACTTTAGAGGTTAATAAAGCCAGACCGCTTTTTTTAATCCAAAATATGTATTTATAGCTATTTCCAAGAATTGTTATTTCCAATTCTTTACTGAAGTATACCAATAAATACAATATACAGAAATCATAATATATCGGTAACTAATCAATAAAAGTACATTTCAAGATGAATAGTAAGATGAATAACATTTCAAAATACTTGTTTATCGTGTGCGTCGAGCCTTATTGAATTATATATCAATATATATGAAATTCCTTAATTGCTACAGTAATTAATATATAATTCACCAACTATTACACAAAGTGAATATGAAAACAAATGTTAAATATTTCATGTTTAACATGCCGGTAGAGAACACAATTTGCCTTATCGAAACAAGAAGGGGAAAAACCTCTTTAACTGCGAAAAAGCGTAGCCTTTCACTATTCACACCTAAACGGAAAATCTCAGGCCTAATGCCTGTATTTGGTAAGGAAAAATAATTTCTCTCTTTTTCTATCTTATTTGCCGCAATATAGTCGAGAATTCTTCTGCAAATTGGAACACTATTCGCATCTAAACCGTGAGAATATTTTTTCTGCTTACGCAATTATGACGTACGTTGGCATAAATATGGTATATAATATAAAAATTGTCGGTCTCTTGCCTGAGACGGTAGCTGACTATGGTTAAGCCATATATATTCCAAACTATTTATTTTATTAACGATCGAAAGTAATACCGACCACATAATTTTTAAATTATAATTATTCGAGGCCACTCTGCATGATTTATATTAACTTTCATATTAGCGAGTCTTGAAAGACTGTCACATTCATTGGAAAATAAGCATTTGAGTATTACTTTGTGCGTTTTATACTATATAAACAAAATTTTGATTCATATAATTAAATAAATAAAAACCCAAAAATGAATATCGAAAAATATAAAGAAAACACGAAGCGAAAAATATTATGTAAAAAGGTATGCCATTAATTATTTTTGCGGAGAGCCTGATATTAGTCTGACAAAATTTAGTTATAATGTAAAATTAAAATTGCTACCTTAGCAGGATCTTAAAACTAATCTTACCAACATTTGTAAACCCAATTTCGATTAATTTATTAGAAAACCACAAACGAATAGAGTGAAAAAATTAAGATTTAGTAACAATAATTTGAAAAAAGTCAGTTGTTGTAAACATAGAGTTATGTAAAATGTTTCCACCTTCGTACCTTGAATTCGATGGTCTAACCCATTAATAAACAAAAGAAGGAATACTTCTATTGTGAAATATTTGCTGATATTCGCTTGTTCACTGTCGAACAAAGAAACTCCACATTTTTTACTTGATGTTTTATTTCTCTTTTTTTTATTTGTCCAAAGCGGAATTGAAAGATGTTGCTTAAATTGGAATGAACAAATTACGTTGCTTAAATTTGAATGAATACATCGATAAGCAATTTTGTTATTAATTCAAATGCTGAAGGTTTAATTAACTTTTTTCATAAACATTTTCAAAACAAGACATTTTGGCAATTCCCAAGCATAGTCAATATATGTAGATAATTATAAATAAAACATACTTTATAAAAGTGATATCGGCATTCGATTTATTATTTTTGAGTAGGGATTTTCACATCCAAAGTTTTATTTGTTTCTCTTGGTAAGAAGATGTAAAAAAGATGAGTATCAAAATAATGGAATATGAAGGAGGCTAAAAATTACAAAATATACTTGTATAATGGATAATATAATATTTATATTTAACGTAAAATGTGTCTGCAGAATAACTGGAAGGACAAAGCTAATATCGACGAACGGTTTATTGTAAAGAAATTATGTTTTTTTAAAGAAAAAAATTAAGTGAAGGATGTGACCGCTGGTCAATTCTACGTCTGACCACAGAATGTTCTAAAAACATATTAAATTATATATTTGATATATATGAGTACCAAAAGTTGTAAAATATATTAAGTTATACATCAAGCTTTAGGTTTTGCTAAACTAACATTAGTATAATAGTATAACTAGCTATGAACATAATCTGATTCCGTTATCACATCATGAATAAAAGGCTGCAATCATTCGGTAATTTTAATAATATCGGAAATTTTAGGTTGAGAAAAGTTGATGGTAATTGAAGAAATATAAATGCATGAAAAGAAAAATTTACAATCGTTTTTATATTGGCTAATATGTGAAAAAAATTATGTACATATGAGCGTAAGAAAATATTTAGTTTTGATATGTACATACACATTAAATGAAATTTTAGTTAATTTTCTCAACATATCTATGAATAAGTAACAATATAATACATACATTTTACGAGGAAATTAATTCAATAAAATGGAATTATATAATGAAGAAAAATATAAACATATAATTAGTATATAACGCCAGTATTATTTCATTATGAATATCATTATATACACGCATTTATTTAATATCTAATGATACATCGTTATAAAATATTAAAAGTGACGTTACTTTATACATTCTGCACAAACGGAGAATATTTACAATAAATGAAAATAAAGTACCAATAAAACGTTTCCCATTCCGCTTAGAATTTGTAAAAGTAATTCGCGTTGTCGTACGCCTTTCATGCCGAAGTAAAAGAGGTGGTACCCTCACCTATAGGGAAAAGAGCATAACGCCGCTTTTAAGAAAGGAAAAATAATTTTCCCTTATTTCTTCGACCTATTGCGCACAGCCGAGTTGAATCACCTGGCGCAAATTGGAACACTGTACCAGACCTTTATACTTTAGAAAATATGACAAATATTGTGTAATATGCAAAATAAAATATTGAAAATGCGGAAGTTTCAAATTGAAATATGTTCAGTGCTTTGATGCTAGTAATACGGTTAAATTATTTTCCTGTTTTCGAATTTTCCGTACACATTTTTCATTAATCTAACATTATCAATTACTTACTTGATATGTTAAAATTCCCAAAACATTAATTATCTATTTCAATTTATTTAACCTGGGGCTTGCCTAGCAAGCGCGTCCACCTACAGTTTTTCGAGCAAATGAAATTAACTCTTTTTGTGTAAAACATATTTGTTTACTCTTCCGTTATTAAATCGTCTCGCATTAAGTTGACAATTAAATTAAACTACATGATGTAGTATTATTTTTATATCATTTAAATTATAATAGCAGTGTACCAATAGCCAAAAATACTACATTTAATTGTGAATAATGAATTTCTACAAAATTAATGACAAATAATTTTATTTATCTAAAACTTCTCCTCATTAATTTTAAAAGCATACATGCGTATCTTACAAATAAAGGAAATTATTATAATAGTAAAGTGCTATATTTGTGAGATAAGATTGTTTTTATTATGGTTTTCGTAGCCGAATGGCCAAAATGTAATCCTTATATTTTCGTTGCGTCTGTCTGTTCGTTTATCTGTATGTGCGTATATCTGTCCGTATGTCACAGCCATTTTAATCGCACACTATTAGTACATAAATGAAATTTGAATAGTGGGTGTCTTCTAAAAATCACTATAAAATATCCCATATGATCTACTTTTAAGTCTAGGAGATAAGGACTTCTAAAATATATATGTATTTTTAATATAAGTGTTTCTATAGTTTAATACACACTGAAAATGTATCTTATTACATATTAATTAAGTTTAATATATATTAATGCAACCGAATAGGACTAGATCCAATAGAATAGGACTCGCAAATGCAGGGGGCATTTGCGAGTCCTATTCTATTTTAACCGGTTTTATATTTATCGTTATATAGTTCTTAGCAACATCTATCTTCTGCACTGCGTACTGCCGCGGTATGTGTTTATAGATTAAATTAGTATAACATTATCACTTTTCTGTGGTCATTGGAAAAAAAAATAGTACCACCTCTTTTACTTCATCACGAAAGGTGCACGACGACAACAACTTCTGAAATTTTGAATAATTATGAATGGTATACTTTAAGTATTTTTGCGCAGTATTGGACATATCTAGTAACATATTAGTTCATTTTGTTATGTTGTTGTGATGGCTAAAGGGCAAAAATGAATTAACGAAGTGTAATGTATTATAAATCAGAATAATTTATACATATTGGAGATTACGAATATGTTTGTTTCTTTGGTATATGAAACATTCAACATTCAGTCGATTTATGTAAGTTGAATTCACAGATAAACAAGTACTCCAAAAAAATATGGTAGTATTCACTTCCGAAGTATTGCGACGCGAAATATTTTTTCTAGAGTAACTTTATTGTATGTTTTATGAAAACTGTCATAAAAAATATTTTTCTTACCAAAAGATTTAAAATATTTCATGCTTTTCCTATTGAATGAATTGAGCGTTTGCTGCAGTTTATCGTGTTTATAATAATTAGTTTATTTGATTTGTTTTGCAATAATTTTTACTTATTGAACGTTAAAATAATTATAGATATATTGTCAAAATTTTATAGATATATATTTCACGATAATAGGAAACATTTTTCAAATTAAAAAAAATACATAAATTGACAATTTGGTCGGGAGAAGATTTCTAACTCGTAAAGTGAAACAATTTTATATAAATGAGATATATTTTATAAGTACATATTCTTATTTAAAATTTAGTTAGCCGAAACTTAATTTATAATATCCTGTATATCGTTCCTAAATCGGGTTCAGAAAACTGATAAACGTCGAAAGCCGAGGATTACATTTTGTTTGGTAAACAAACAATGAGATTTATTTATTACATAAACCAAGAAACGTATTTACAATGGGTTAGATGTTAATTTCATAAGACGTTATTGAATATTATTTATATATATTAATCATTCTATATATTTTATATAATTGTCACCCAAATTTTGCAACTGTTTATAAACAAAAGTGTGCATTTTATGAGTTATATAAATAAACGGAGGTATTTACATACGCGGTAAAAAATATTTTTTTCAAATTGAAAGGTATTTATTCCTAAGATCAATTGTTTGTCTTTTATATCGCCACACAAGTGTTTTACACAGCTACGTGTTTGTTGTTTGTAAACAGCAGCGCTTCATTGCTTTCTTCCATAAATAGATACGTCTGGTATTTACAAAGACCTTGAAAGTCATTTTTATAAGTGCTATTTTATTGAATAATATCTGTTCTTAAGAAACATTATGTGTAAGGTACACATAATGTTTCTATATATTCTTTATTATAAAAAATCTCTGTTATATTTACTGAAAATCTATGAATAAAGTGCTTTTAAAATTTAAGGGAAATTTACACATGATTTTTCTATTACCATTATTACGTCAAAAAATAAAGCTTTTTTAAAGAATAAAATTGGTTAAATTATAAAAAGGTCCCTTAAGTAAAAAAAAAAAATTTAGAAAATAACTCCGTTATGCGCCGTTGCCAAACAACAGTGTATAGTTATTTATATATTATTTACAGTTATCAGATGTACGTAATATTTATTTGTTTTCTTACGTATTTTACGGATATTACGTATGTATAAACAAAGCGACACAAATCGAGTGAAAGATTGTGCTCGTAGCAATAAGTCCGCTATATGTATCAAATAGGTACATTATACATATAATCATTTTTTCATTCTCTTTATTTAGTATCCTTTGATGAACAAGAGTATTCGGGTTTGGGTATTTTTATTTAAATATTTCAAACGTTATATATCACAGGTTTCTTCATTAGATAGAATTATAAAGATATTTATAACCAACAAGAAAATATTTTTAATAAATTAGTATGTAAATATTACAAGAAATCAATAATAAAACGAAGCTGTCAAGAGATTCCAAAAAAAAATTAAAAATTTGTCTAAAATTCGCTATTATATGCCTCATAATAACTTTATAGTTAGACATGAACCATTGTCAATTCCTCATAAATGTGGTTGTTTTCGGAAGCAAAAAATATGCAATAATATGAATACTTTAATATTATCCTTTACTGATAAGTTTCAAAATATAAATTGTCATATTTCTGTTACTATTGTATGCTACTGACATACATTCACCTATATTTCCTTTTTTATATCATACTTAAAATGTAAATCAACATTACCTTGAATAAATTACGTTCCACATTTTGTTACTGTTTACTGAATTATCTAGAGATAATATTCATGCACTTTACTGGGTTTTTTAATACCACTTTACTCGTTTTATATCTATAGAATGTTGCTAAAATTATTTTAGAACCATTAAATAATGTGGCTTTTTTATATTAAATGTGGTTCTCTTTCTTTTATTATCGACTGCTTCAAAATATATGATGATTATTGTACAATTAAAAATTATACAAAATTTGGTTAAATCTATAAACTTAACTCGTTTAAAGTAAAAGCTGTAGATTCGATTTTCATAAATAGGTAATATTTTCATATCGAAAACATGGAAAATAATGGAACTATTATATAATGCACATAAAGGAGTGGGCATTTACTCCGTGGCCGGAGGGGGTAACTTAAAACACTTGTTTGCTCGCTGTCGACAGCGTCGGCTCGAGAGAAATGCATTCTTTCGTCCGTTACGAAGCACTTTGCGAAATTGAAGTTAAGAATATATTAAGTTGCACAATAAAAGATTACATTTTGTATGACCACGATGTAGACCACGATGTATCTTCCTTCGTACATAATAAAGTAATGGTTAAGTTTGGGGCTTAGAATGAAGCATCATCCGACGTGGCTCATGTACAATATTATTTCGTCCTGTAGCTTATGCCGAGTTCCTAAATACATATTTTAACAATATATACTCTACACATAACTGAGAAAAATTTGTTGAGATGAGTAGAATACGCTCCATAAGAGTAGATTTATAAAGGAGTTTAAATATATAAGAGCAAGTAGTGATTTTACAAGGTCGTTTAAAAATATTTTGGTTATTTTCACCATGTAACTTTATTGCCTAATATGATCCTAAATTATATCATAAATCAATTAAAACATATTCGCCGTTATAAGAACAAAATGGTATAATTTTGTACATTTCATTCCGTATACATTAGAATAAAGATTTAGGAGGCACTAAATTTTGAGATGTTTTCTGAATCAATTTAGTAATTCGGAAAAAAATACAACTCCAACGTATAATATGCATAAATACACTAAAAATTGTTTTCTCATATTTGGATTTGTTTTAGCTCTAAGTTATGTTATGTTAGGTTACATCTCTCCACCGGTGTATAGTTTAGAAATTAAACTATTGTGATAGAGAGACAGTTGGATGGGCAAGCAATCAAGGGAAATAGCGTTCTATTGAATAATATTTGAAGTACTATTCTTTGGGAATCTTTGATATTCAGAAGAGAAGCCAATATTAATGTTGAGTTAGTAAACGTTTCTCTCTTATTTGTAAAATTCCTTATTAACTTAGCCTTATATTTTCAATTATTTTTTAAAATGATTGTAAACTTGAACAGTACCGCTTTGTTTTCTTTCTTATTCAAACTTCACTATAATTAACCTTTTTTTTACATCGATTGCATACTTATTTAGTTATCTTGAATATTATTACTTTAGAAGTGCATAATCGCACACTTAGCTTTGGACATCATCTGAATTTATTTTTAGACATCTCCTAAACTTTACCTCTCAGAATGACCTCAATTTTATTTTTCGGATTCTCCGCAACTGAAAATTTTGGCATCGCCTTAAGTTTGTCTTTCGACGTCGCCTCCAATTTAATTTTAGTCATTACCTCAATTCTAACTTTCGGCATCGCTTCAGATTTAGTTTTCAGCATCGTCTAGCCTATCGTTTGGCAATTCAAGAGTTTTATTCATATTACTGATTTAAAAAATATTAAGAAGGAGATAAACTACACTTTGTTAGTATAACCACAAGCCTAAGTCTTGAATAGCATATAGTTGTCGAACTGTGTGTCTTCTTGTTATCCCTAACAATTTGACATTTTTTTATTAAACATGTTATAATATTTAATTATTTTTATTTTTGTCACTTACGATACTTAGTGATTTAGTGTTAAATTTTCAATTCAAGTGGGATGGAAATATGTTTTGACAGTTCGCGTTGTGAAAATTGTTTTGGTAATTGGTTTGTAGTTTAGAATTTAGATTTACTTGGTTTAATGAATACGTTTCATTATTGTTAGTGAAAGGTGTAATCGCTGTTATACAAACACGATAAACTATCAAGAATATCATAAAGAAAAACTTTCGAAAATATAACCTTCATTTTGATTACGTCGTGTCTTACCGGTGTCATTTTTTTTATAATATAAATACATTGTGTGACATTTTATATCTCGTATTCCTCAAATCTCTCACATTAATCTTGGTAATCTTTGTAGTTCAAATGGAGTATACATACCAGAGTCGCACGTATCGTTTGGTATTTTGAAAGGCTATTAATGTGTTGTTGGCGTGTTCCATAATGTTGTTAGTTAGAGATAGTTATGCCCAAGATTCACAGTAGATTTTTTTTTATTTAAATATATTGACTGAATAAACAAAATAAAGTAGGAATAATTGAGTTACGACTACCCTCAAATCGACATTGTATTCTATTATAATAGCTTAAGCCCTATATATACTTAGTTAAGTATTATGAATTTAGTTTTCACGTTTAAAAAAATATGTGTAAAATATCAAACCTGTCGTCTAAACAAATTCATAAGGAGGATAATTTTCTTTGCACGTGTTTGAATGGATAAAATAAACACTTTTCTTTCTCTGTAATAATTCTGTTTTGTGTACAACTACCTTTATAGATCGTTGTTAAATCATGACACATTTTTTCCTTTATTGGCTATAAAAGCGTTTCTTTGAAAATATCAAGTCGGAATAATGTTGCAAAATTATTTTTATCGTATCACTTTCTGTATTACATTATATTATTTACAGGGCCTTGCCCTAGAAATTATGCAACTACAGCTATTAAATGCTGTAGGAAATTTTCTTTTTTTATAAAGCTGTCAAAGTGATTTCTCTTTCAAAATATAAAATTATAAGGGTATTTGATCTAATATAGTACCAATTTTGATAAATCACTTTGAATTAAATATTGTGAATATCTTAAAAGTGATCTGATAATTTTGTAACTGCAACTTTACAAAATTATGAGTCGGAAGTTCATAAATACGTTTTTTTTCTGGCGGTTTCTCTAACTTTATAGAAAATTTGTGAACATGTCTTATAGGGTATGAAAAGAGCGCGGATACTAAATCTCTGCGAGTCAAAAACAAAATACAACAATTTTAACGAAAAAACGCACTACATGTGCACAGCGATTGTCGAATTTGTGCCCCATAAGCGTCAGTTACTAATAGTAAAGAAGGATATTTTGATATCTTCGATAAACCTTATCCTGGGCGACATCCCACAATAATTAAGAAAAAAAAATAATCATATTTAAACACATCCCAGGTTGTCTTAACGTTGTCTGGTGGAGCTACTTTCATAGTCGCATGCTGTAACAGAAAAACTACTTCATACTTTAGGAAAGTTTGTCCCTTGATATCCTGTTTCCGTACAATACGGGATAAAGCTGATGAACTAATGTGGCGGATTTATTAGTTTATACTATCGAGAGACTTTTTCAAAATCGACATTTTTAAAATGTAGTAATAAAGAAAATTTGTCTCCTAAATCATACACTGCTCTATTCTCACATTTTTTTCGTGTAATTTATTATTGGAGAGGTTTTGATACCTTACTGTTTTTTTTGTATTACAGTCTTTCAGATGTCCTGATGATATATACTTCATCAGTATGTGCTATAATTTTGAAGATTTTGAATTTTTATTTTTGATTTATTTTGTTTTTCAGACTTAAATTTATATTAATTTTTGATTAGTGCATTTAACAATTTTATTTTAGTTAATAATTTATATTACATTCGTGTATTTGTTAGTTTCAATGTAAGTATTAAAAAAACAAATTGTAACTAACAGGACATAAGTCTCAATCCGTCATGAAACTAAATAAATATTTTCTTTTAAATTTTTGCCTCTGTGTCACATTTACGTACATATTTTCTCACGATCTACGTTCAAAAAAAATACACACGTTCCTCATTTATGACTACTTTACGCCATTTTATGAACATTTTTTGTCCCTTTAGGCAGCCAAGATTTCAGAAACTATTTTTTTTATTATATCAGTTTTAGAAATGGTCCGTCCATATACCCTTCAAAAATTCGTCTAAAACATTTATATCTCAAATAAATGGCTATGCTATTAATATATTTATTTACGATGAAACTCAAATACTTCATAAATGTGTAAATATAGGCCAAGATAATTTTCTTCCTTTCACTTGTTATTGGAAAGACTTCTGAATATCAATGTTTTTTTATGTATTACAATCTTTTGATGTCTTTTATATAGTTCATCCGCACGTGTTTTAATGTTGGATATCTTGAATTTTTTTGATTAATTTTTTTCCAGTTTAAATTCATTATATTCAAAAATTTATTAAAAACTAACGAAACAAGAATATTCCTCTGTCCGTAGTTTTAGTATGGCTAAAATAATTTAACGTTTGTTATATTCGGAATCATCATTTCGTTTAAAAAAATGTCGATATCCCAATACATTATTGGACCGTGAAATATTTGTTCTATATTCTCTTTAATTGCAAGACTACACTAACTACATTAGTACAAAAATCCCATAGCATTTTTTTAACTAGTTTACACAAAAACTTTTCTTATTTTAGTAAGCTTTCCTTTTTTGAAATTAATGAAATGATTACTGAATGGTACATAGTTGCAAAAATAATTTAATCCTTTCGTTTGCAAAGAATATTTACGATTAGGTAGTTAACTATCATTACAAATACCAGTATTTTTAAAATTTTAGTAATCTATAATACAGATAGAAATTAACTTCAACATGTAGCAATATAGAGTATCGATGTTTTAGTTTTCTAATACTGTACTATAAAATGCTAAATTTCTATATATAAAAATGTAAACCAAAAAAAATTAACTACTCTTCTCCACCCTTCAAATCTAAAACGAAATCAAAGTTAGAATGATTTCAAAATAAAATATTTTTAATTTAAAATTTATTTCTTTAATGCTAATTAAATTGTACAAAAATGGTGTCCACTCTGTGCTTACGTAAAAATTATTAATATCTATAAAGATATAAAATAAAAATAAAAATTAGGAACACAAGAAAAAAAATTGTATAAGTACGAGCAGAACTCGCACTATGCGAATTCCGTATGTATATAAACTTCAAACAACCCATTTGTTGTATACAGCATTTATATAAAACTATATATAAAATTACCATTATTTTTCCCCATGTAAAAATATGTGCGAGTTAATATGTTTTATTACTGTTCGCTAAATTTTAAGTTCCCACGTTGAATAATTTAAGCAAAAAGGCTAGATCTCTTTCAATAATTTCTCCAGAATATTTAGACAAAATTGTGATAGGAGTAGTTTTGGGATACATCGTCCAATTGATAAATTCAATTGGAAAAATTAAATTTTTTGTTTACCGTATTTATATGAACAAATATTTACACGTGTAAATATTTTCATATAAATAAATATGTTTAAGTTTTTATACGTATAAATATTTTTTTATTATTAATTGAAAAGTATATACGAGGGTCATTAACTTTTTAAGAAAAATAGTTGTCCCACATAGATAAAAGTATAGACACAAGGGTAATGTTTACGGGACCATTTAATTTTTCTTTTGAGGTGTAGGGTCACAAAATAGGAACACAACTTAATAAAAAAAAGAAAATGGTTGAAACTACTAAAATAAATACCAGTTATCACGTAAATACTTTTACAATCGGCTAATTCCTAAACTTTACTTAAAAACATTTTTAGTCCCATTTCACAGAAAGAATAATTAGAAAAATTTACATGTAGTATATATTTACAAAGAAATTTATATTAAGTATATAACAATAAACATGTCATGCTGTCCAATCTGGAAATAGCTTATAAAATGTTTCTCAAAAAGCTTAATGATCAAACATGGCAAAACACCGTTGCCGCCTCTCGTATGCCTGATCGTCTTAAAAAACGAAATATATTTTCCCTTTTCGCTGCTCAAGGTATATCCTTGCACGCACCCATTCGGGATACCATCGTGAAATTAACTTTATCGATTCACTTATTGTACATTATTATTTGTAGAGCCACTTAAATTATATTATTTATACTTTTTCTTTTGATATTGCTCAGTTTCAATGCGCCCCTGGCCCGCCCTTACATGGGGGAATGTGTCCCAAGGGAGTGTTCAATTTAGAAATATATGACATATTCTTGTTAGATCGGCCATTAAGGGAGTGATATTTTTATGTCGGGTGTTTCAAACAGGAAAATATTTTTAATAACATGGTGAAAATATTGATTTGTGCACTCGTAATGACATCGGAAATAATTTTAAATTAAATAATAGAACTTAGGGTCGATAAAAAGTGACGTAACAATTTGCTTGTCACGTCTTTTCAATATATGTAGAATCTATTAATTTTACGTCATTGCTGTGTAGATGGCCGATTTGTTTCTTTATTTAATAGTATTTATGCTTTTATACCCGATTTTTATACATACATGCAGATTTTCCTTATTATATTTTGCCTGCAAAAGTCAAAATCGATCAGATTTTTAAATTAAGAGTTTAATCAACAAATAATGAACTCTCACGTTAATTCATTAAATAATACATGTAACATTGTATGATCACGAAAATTTTTTAATTTTTATAGTGTAATTTTATTTAGACAAATATTTTTCGTATTAAGAAGAATTAGCCTATGCACCGTTGCATAGGCTAGTTCAAATGCAATACTAGTGTGGGTAAATGATTTCATCCAAGGCTAAAATAGCAGCCATATTTTAATTCTGATTCGACTGAAATTTAATTTATTAATAAGATAGGATTAAACCATACCAAATTGTGGAAATTTCAGGAAACAAACTACCTACCTTACAGAAATTTAAATTATTGCTATATGAACAGATTGTTTCGGTAGATTCTATGGCCTTAATTACAAGTGACAAAAAGTAAACTATGAAATTTATGTTACATATTACGATTTATTAAAACTTATATAATTTGCATAACTACACAAAAGTTTAATCCAAAGCATTTCGTATATCGCTAGCTCCTAGTATAATTTAGGTTGCAAAAAATAAAATGTAAAATTTGTATCCTTGTCTACCTTTTACGAAATTCCTTGGTGTATATGTGGTAAACACAATTAACGTCGTGCAATAACGTTAGGGTAATTCTCGTTATAAGTCAAATAATATTATTTTATTTACAATACTTAAAAGGCTAAATACTAAATAAGTATTTATTATATATTATGCAACTAAAAAAAGCCAAACAATTTGAGCTAGCACCGTAGTATATGTGAAAAAAGCAAACAGCGTACTGAAATACACATGAAATACGATTCTATAGTTGTTTATATCTTTTGTAATCATTGAGGAAAATAAAATAAAACAATTACAATTTTCAGTTAAGTTCAAGATTCTAGTATCAAGCATGTCAAAAAGACGTTTTAAATATTTGTTATCAATCTAAAATTATCGTTGTGATGGACGGTTTAACGGGCGAACGGAAGAATGTGACCAAATTAAAAGTGTCCTTTGTTCACTACGGAACCCTGAAAACAACGAAACCATAATATATGCACACGTAATATTAGAATGTAGAAGCAATTAATTGCCAGGCTTACAAAGAGTTTAATTTATAAATTATTTAATAGTTTTTCGTCGGAACTTAACACATGATTCAATAACGCTAAAATTTTAATGTTACAGTAATTTTTTTACCATAAAAACTTTATTTAAATAACTATCTCTTGGGGTTAACTTTTAATTTAATTAGGCTAAAAAATACCTCTCAAATTTTGAATGTATAAATCGCAACTGGTCAAAAATACTTATTGACAAATCCATTAAACGCATATAAGGTTACAGTAATAAACTTGTCTGTATATTTTCAGTTACGTTCGAGGAAAATTATTAAAATCTTTTTCTCAAAAGTATAATAATAATATATTAAGCACATTAAAACCATAAAAAAAATGGTAGAAAATCTATAAAAATAAATTTTAATACGAATTATACAGTTATGCATAATATTCCAAAATATTCAATAAATTGGTATGGCAAGCCATATTGAATCATATCATAATTACGAGAAACTCCTTAATTGAAGTAGTAGGGTAACGCACAGTAATTTAATATTACCCAAAGTGAATACCAGTAAAAATGTTAGCACTCTAATAAAAATAAAATTCCTAAAATATTTCAGCCGTAACGTGCCGCTAGAGAACATAATTTGCGTTAGCGAAAGAAGAAAGGAAAAATCTCTTTAATTCCAAAATACACATTGCCTTTCACTCTTCACCTCGAAAAGGAAAAGCCTCAGACGTTACCTTTGGTAAGGAAAAATAATTTCTCTCTCATTTTTTCTTATTAGCCGCAATACAGACGAGAACTCTCCTTCAAATTGGAACACTGTTCGCATCTGAACCTCTTAAATTATTTTTCTGCTTACGCAGTTATGACGTACGTTGGCACAAATGTAATACTCGTATATAAGGAAAAACATGGTCGATCACTTGTAGTTATTTTCGGAGACTGCAGTTTATTAAACTTTTTAATGATCGATAATATTACTGGTTGTAAAATTTCTAACTTTTCCAATTTGCATGATTTAAATGAACTTTAATGCAAGACTACGAAATTCCACCATTAAATAATTATTATTTTAAGTGTTATTGCGCGCGCTTGAAATTCTTCGAAATTACTTTAGCCAGCATTTGCAAAAATACACAATAATTAAGAGTAGAGGGTGTATCAGTTATTTTTATCGAATAAAACATAATTGCAAAAGAATTTAATAAAAACATTATAATAAATAAAAAAAGTTGAAAGCTATTGTTTATGGATGAGGGTATTAAACAATTTTTCTTTGTATTTTCCTTGAAAGATTGCAAATTTCTGGAGGAGATGGTAAGTTAATACTAATATCGTAAACTAAATAGTAAATTGACGTTGATAAAAGTTATATTGTCTATCAGTACAAACTTTAAGTTAGTATACAACACGACAAGAGGACGGAAGAAATATATTTAAATTTGGAAAAAATCGTCTAGGGTAATGAAGTATTGACCGATGAAATATTACTTTTAATGTTCCGAACTATTACTTTTTCTGTTTTACTGTTCTCGACGAAATATTACTTTTACTGTTTTACTGTCTTCATAATGTTGATATAGGTTATAATTCTTAATAGTCAAATGAGATACATATTATTGAGCTATAACTTTAAGATAAGTGCTTAAAAATTCTGACTATAAATTTCGTACAAAAAAAAATATATGAATTTATTTATTATTTCTTAATAAGAAAGGTTGTATTAAAGAGCATATATTATACATAACAAAGTAAGCTTTCAACAATAGCAAAGTAAAACAAGTAAGTATTAAAGTCTCCTTTATTCACTAAATAGAATAGCTGACGATAAATATGTTAAACGAGTTGTTGTTTTTGACAATGGAAAAAGGGATTAAAAAAAAATAATGAAATCTGATTTGTGTCTAGAATTGAGTATTATAAGTTAAACCTTTAAAAAATAAAGTCTATAATATCGAAGTACCAATTTGATGACCTATTATGAAATGAAATTGCCTTTATAATAATATATATTTTAGTCAAAAGTTTTATGGAATTTAAGCTAGAAAGCTTTTTGTTGGAAAACTTGTACTTCAGGGGATACTTTGCGCGCAAGCAGGCACTTTCTAATATGTATGAAACTTTTACATATTTATTTTTATAATTTTTAATATTTACTTTTACGTGGCGTTATTGTGTAAGAAGTTGTGTACCACGGTGAAATTTGTTAAAATAATTCTGAATTATAATTTTTATAGGATAATGATTAAACCATAGTGAAATATATTAATTTAAATTGAGTTATCTACTTAAGGAATCAAAATGTTGCATATAACGCTAATTACATAACCAATTGAAGTAAATTTCAGTCTATTTTGAGAAATTTTATGTGTTAATTACTTTTAATTTCAGACACAGTATAGGCATCTCGCGAAATCACTAACCAAATTAAACTTCTCTCATGAAAAACTTCCTAAAATATATAAAGTCCAGACATGTAGTAAAAGAACCATATCAACGAAAACACATTCGGGTTATAGAAAATAATACTTGCTATATAAAGTAAATAGATTTTATTTCCTAACGTTCCTTAAATTTACCAGGTAATTAATTAATTCTACTGAGTGATTTATATTGCGTAGAAAATAATTTTCTATATTACTGGCGTATTTTTCTTTGAGCTTTGAAAGTTAAAAGCTCGAGCCATCTACAGTAGAGAAATTGAGAAAGGCCTACATCTAAAAATGAACAAGTAACAGGAGGTTATAATGACCACGAAACCACTTTCACTCAACGAAATCAAGCGACAACATTTCAATGCATTTTCCTTATACTACAGATTGAATAATTTCCATCTATATATTTAATTATTAAATGATTACAGCAATTATTTAGCTGATTATAATCGTAGAAATAATTACTTTTACCATAAATTATTAAGTAGATCAAAATATATCAAAAACTTTATTATATAATAGTATTTAAACTATAGTGTGTTCCAAACTATAAGTATGATTTCTTCGTAGATGATTTAAGAAAATAGGATAAATCGTGATTTTCCTCGTAATAACAGTAAAAACATAATATTTTCTCTCTATATAGTCCATAAATATTTATACTTGTTTACATTACTTCGAAAATGAAGTATTTGTACTTGCTTACATTACTTCGAAATTTCATTCGTTGGGCTACTTCAATGATGCTATGTAAACCTTTTATATTGATATTTTTGTATCTTAATGCATTTTCAAAGATGTATAAATGTTTCTTCATTCAACTTAGTAATCGTTCAATTGTAAATACTAGATTTTTTTATATTAGGTTTTGAAAATAATTTTATTCAACAATACGTGGATCCCAAAAAAGAATAGTATAAAATATTAAACCGATTATATATACCAATTAGTACCAATCAACTTTCGTACACTTCCAATAATGAAACCAATAGGTTTAAGTTGCGAAAGCAAAGCTGGGTAAAAATGCATATATTATTCTGATTGATATAATTTTTTTTTACATAACAGTAATAAATAAATATCATAATTTACGGAAGTGGAAGTGGTGAATAATTAAATATATAGATGGAAATCATTGCATTTATTTAACATCTTATTTTAAAATGCCAAATAGATGGAGATCTAAAAGAAATAAAATTTTCTAAAGTAACATAAAAACGTTTAGTCAATTATATGTCTTAATTAATTATACGTTATATTGGTGAAATTGATTTGGTATATCTGTCACAGGTAAAGAAAGAAAGAAAATACTTCTTATATGGTCAAATGAATTTTGTCGTAGGGATCAATCATAGCATTTACGCTATGTAATTCAAATTTATGTATTTCTATTACATTGAATATATTTACGAACTTCTTAAAATGTGTCTAAAATTTTAAGTAAAGTTCCAATATAATGATTGATTCTACTAAAACCCTTAATACGTAAATGTAAAATTGGTCAAGTGTACGTTCTGTCAAATAAATGTCGGGAATCGTTGACTACGACACAAATGATCGGCTTATTTACAAAAATTTAGAAATTATATTTTTCCATGTTTAAAATAGTCCCCGTTCGAAACAAGGCACTGCTGTCTATGAATAATCCTTCGTCGAAATATTTGTCATGAGTAATGTACGGTACCGCGAATTTTCGTTTATTACTTCAATGGGCTCTAAATGTCTTTCCACGAAATGACAATTGGAGTTTGGGGCTCTTCAGCAAATGTTTTTCTTAACCCTAATGAGGTTGAACTAATATTAAATGTTGAATGTATACATTTTCGGAAGCAAGTTTAAATGAAAAAAATTTAAAAAACTATCAAAATTACCTTCATTTTTTATGTGAACTTGTCAAACCCAAAAAAAGGTTTTTCTGTTTTTTAAAGCGCCATGACGAAGCTATTCGTTTGTCTGCAAATCAGACTAATACATCTACGTATCTTCACTTGTTATGATACATTTGCACATTGATTATTGGGGATTGTCGTTGAAATAACCTGATTGCGTTGGAACAAGTCATGCCCCTGCAGGTCTCACACCGCAAATAATAATTAAAATGATGCGAACGTATACTTGATATACCTTTAAATCTCGGGGTATCTTTGTTTGACTCAAATAAATACATTTTTTATTCCCATTTCTTTCACTTTGCCAAAGTTCAGTCAGTTGAAGATACTGAAATTCAATAGGAATAAGGCAAGTCTTGAAAGAGGCATTTCTTTGAATCGATTTTGTATTTTGTATGTCAGTGTTTTTCTTATAAACTGATTAATGAGTCAGTTCATTCACAGTAAAACTGTGAGAGCAGTTCATACTTAAGATTTTCAATGATTCAGGAAAAGACATCTCTTTGGAAACAGAAGATTTAAAGCAAACTTATTGTCAAATATTCAATCTATTTTAAAAATCGCTGAACATATTTAAGATCGATTAATTTAATCAATAGCTTTAATTATAAATTGTATAAGAAACCGCGCTAAAAGTCCATGTGATAATTGTGCACATATAACCAATTTAAGACGAAAACCCTTTTTCTTTATATGATTACAGATTACTTTTAAATATAAAAACTTTAAGCATTAAAGGTGAATCAAATTAGTCACATGATTTTTCCTATGAAAAGTAAAGGTTTGTCTCGAAATTCTCTTAAAAATACATATAGTGTATAATAATCCTACGTTTCGTATTTTTATGTCCAAATATGTAAACAAATTTAATCTACACAGAAAATTGTGAGACACTGATGAAAATCTCAAGCACATAGTCAAGCGAAGATGGGTGATGGAAAATTTTTTCTGTAATGAAAATGTATGTACAACTCAAAACAGATAAGGCCATTGAAATCTTCAGTTTTTGGAAGAATATGGTATTTTATGCTCAATATTGTGACAGCAAACTAATCTCTCTCACAACCGCATTTTATAGACCATTTTTTGTGAGCTAAACCCTTTATTTTGGGATAGTTTTAATGTCAGTATAATTCGCACTCTTAGCAGCAGCTTACGTTACAATTCGTTTAATGATTCGTGTTGCAAATGAGAAACGTAACATAAGAAATAATTTTTCAAAATTAATTTTTTTTATAAAATAATTTTTCAAATATATTTATATATAATTTATATTTACATTTTGGGTTATTTCCAGCTTATTTCAGATTATTAACATAAATTTAAAATAAACCCTCGGTGATGCATTATAATTCTATTCTGTTGCTCATATTATTTAGGTCAATAATTTAAGACTCTTACTTTGTTCGGAAAATAAATACCGTTTCATTTAAAAAAAACATATGTTTTAAACCAAAACTTTCATTTGTATTTATTTTTAATTTATTAAAGAATATATTGTAATATTGACATACTTTTCATGTTGTGAGATTTTCTTTTGTATCTCTTTCTTGGAGAATAGGCCATTAAAAATAAACGCTTTGAGGCTACACCATCGACGACCGGCCATGTGCCATCGCAAAAGGGAAAAGAAGTAGTAGATACTAAATGCGCGATCATGGTTGATGCTCCAGTCATTTCTATATGAATAATTGAATGAGATCTTGAATCAGATGAGCAGAATGCAACCAAAAATTTTACTAAAGCACTGTTATCTTTCCTCTTACCTTAAGCAGTATTTTCTTTACCCTTAGCTTACCACACCTTTCGTTTTGAACAACAAAGTTACTTTACTGTTACAATCAGAGACAGCATTTATTGTTTCGACAAGTGGTGAGAAATTAACAAGCAATAACCCTTTTTTTCCATTTATACTGCTTTCGTTTCTTTGACGATGATCAAACACGTCCATTCGATTGTCTCATTATCGAAACTATTTTATTTAGAAATTCATTTTCTTCATCACTGTAAAATTTGAAGTAAGAAAATATTTCAAGCATAGAAAAATAATTGTAATAGTGTGAAAAGTTTTTACGTTTAATTTGTATGTCAACTTTCTTTACAGACATTCAAAGCAATTTATGCAGGGAAATATGAATACAAGAATCTTATTCATTCGGGTCAATCCACGAGCCAAGACGAATTTTAAAAAAATGTCATTAATTCAATGCATCTAAAGAAAAGTATTGCGTGGGTGTTGCAAGATAAGGGCGTACATAATAATGCATAAAAGAAAAAACTTCCTCCTCATTTTGGTACTCCCTGTGGACAAGTAGGGAAATCTTTAAGTGTTATCTATACAAGGGGAAATAATTTATCCTCATTTCTTCACGGTATTTGCGGTAGAATTTAAAAACATCACGTTTATTTGTACTCTGTGATTACATTGGTATTATCTAATTGAATATTTGGTTTATCTATTTCAATTATTACACGCATTTTGCGATTTTCGCGGAATTCAATTTTTGATGTCGATTCTCTCATTCAAACTAAACATGAGATTTAATATAATCTACACTTTTCTTTATTATATTACACAGCCCAGATTTTTCAGCGTTATTAACGTGTCAATAACTAACTTAACCATAATCTGGAAAGGCTGTTGAATTTTACTCTTAAACCCTCATTTTGATATTACTTTAAACCTCGAATACTTAAATTTCCTTTAAATAGACTTAATCATTTAGATGCATTCCACTACTCTGTAAGAATAGCTCAAATAATAGTGATATGCTCACTAATAATAAAATATTGTGCGTTTTCTTAAGCAATTTAGAAGTTTTACTTTTTTGGCATAATACAGGAATAACTTTATTTAGCACGCAAATAACACTTGACTGCAAATATCACCTTTTATTCCTCTCTAAGATTTGATGATTGATTTTAAGGTATTTTGGTGCGCTGATTACGAAGATGTAGTCAGCTTTTCTCCAACTAAATCACAGATTTTTCAGAAAAGGACTATGAAAAATAAACAAAAAAGACACTTTCGTGTAGTAAAAATAGTATGTTTAAAAAATACTTATATCTATCAAATAAATACAATTAAAATACATAGGTGATATATCTCTAAATATAATTACGTAACAAAAATCTCAGTGGTATCTTGTCGTTTCTGCTCGAAGCTTCTATTCAGAGATTTTTTCTTAAAATCGTTGTTCGGATTGTCTCGCTTCAGCAACCAACAGTAGTCTGCCAACATACTTTTATTCCACTTTCTTTGATATCTACGTTCTATTTCTTTGAAGTCTTGATGAAATCATTTACCGATTGCACGTTTGGGTAGCTTATTTGCTTTTTGGTTTTTGAACTGTTACCAGCCACACTACAGAAACAACAGTAACAATCTATTGCATTATCTCGAGGTTCTCTCCAAACCATAAATAATACAGAGTTATTGTGAAGGTATCGTTTTGCTCTTTCACCCACTTGTTCCAGAAAGCACGTTGCACAAACTTTGTGAGGTGTCCACAACTTGTCCTAGTTACTGATAGGTAGGTCAAAATACATGTTGTAAAATTTTTTTTGCAATGTCTATTATAGTTCTTTATTATTTTGTCAACATGAATTTCCCACAAACGTAATAAAAACTGTCCGGTGAGGTTAAACAACTTCGCGACGACATTTTTATAGTATTGGATACATTGTACAGAGTAACTGATGTACTTTAAAATCGGCTCAAATATTTATAAGTTTTTTGTTATTTCTTACCCTTATTGGCTTTCTTCTAGTGAACCGCAGTGACAAAAGAATGTAATAGATATTTAATCACCAATTAGTGGTATTATATGGAATTGAGCTATTCTGGCGTGTAAATCACGCATTAATCATGTACCAATCAGTTAATAAGGTTGTAATTAGCAAATTATGAAACAGAATGTATTCTATTGTACTAAGGAAACCATTTACATGACATTTAAGCCATTTAATAACTATTTATTATATATTATCGAGCTTGAAAGCGAACGCAGAGGGTTATTTTGGGCAAAATCAATTTGCAATATATAAAAAAAATTTGACCTTTTAGATTTTTTTTATTATTTTTTCCGTAATCAGCACCTCTAAAACTACTGAAAACCACATTCAAACTTCAGGAAGAAAAACGATTGTAGGCCTGTGGATATCGATATAAAATAACAAACTGACTGGAGAGTGATTATAAATACGTTTGGTAAAATATAAATTCTTTCAAATAATTACATTTTAAAAATTAAAATTTGTTTCCCATTCAGAGTAGAGAAATATTTGATCTTTTTATCTAGAATTACAATCATTACCATTTAATAATTAAATAATAATAACAAAAACAATAATTATTATCATTACATCTTTTCAGTTTACCTTTAAATTGTGTTATATAAAATTAAAAATATTAATTTTAAAATAAAATTTAATTATTTCAAAAATGTAAATGACAATTCAACATTCAATTTACTAAAATAATCTAAATAAACTTTAATAAAAAAATAAAATTAATTTAATAATTTTAAATATTCAATAAATGATGAAGTAACAATATATAACTTATAATGCAAATAAATAAACACCGAAAGTTAACCTCACTTAGAGAAATACACTTAAAATATAGTTTAGTAACTATTTTTAATATATTATCAGTCCCTACACGCATGTAAATATATGTTTATCGAGCAACCCGATTTTGCGGATTTTTGTTGGATCGTCTAACTTCATCCTGTCGATATTTATTGCATCACGCGTGCACATGCGGGCATCGTAAAATTTCACGATCATCATTTTTCATAACGTATTTAAAGAAGTAGAATTAAAAAAAATTAAGTTTTGATCTTTTAGGAGTAAACAATTATCAGAATCTGCGATCGTTTCCATACTGTGAATTCCTAATTAATTCCATGTGGAATAATTAGGAATTCACAGAAAAATCATTTGCTTTGTGGAATGTCATTCGCATTGACATGGTTAAAGATGAGTTTCTTTGTGAACATATTTTTAGAAACGACATTAAAAGGTGAGGTAAAAGCAATTAATACACTAATTTGCCAAGAATTAAAGCATATACATATCTGTCATAATTTTAAATACAACATTTGACTACTCTTCGTTGAAATTCCATTGTGCATCGATAGTTTAACGAAACCAATCTAGTGTCATTAAATTTCACTTAAATTTTGGGGTATATGGTACCAGGCTCATAACCTCCTGGTAAATAAATATTCAAGGGTGGTTTATAATACAGGATTTATAGTAATTGTTTAAGCCCATGTCTAAACTCAATCTCTCTATTTATTAGATTTACAACATCTTATAACTTATTTATTTTGTGTTACAACATCTTATAACTTACTTATATATTGTTACTTCATCATTTAATGAATATTTAAAATTAAAAAATTAATTTTCTTTTTTAATTAAAGTTTATTTAGGTTATTTTAGTAAACTGCACAATCCATTAGCTACACGTGTTTATAATAATTTGAATGCTGAGTTTTCATTAAAATTTTTAAAATAATTAAATTTAGTTTTAAAATTAATATTTATTATAAAAATAATAAAATAAAATAATAAAATAAAGAAAATTTAAAATAAAAAGATATAATTATAATGATAATTTTTTTTGTTTTTATTATTTAATTATTCAATGATAATGATTGTAACTCCAGATAAAGATATCAAATATTCCCCTACTCTGTATTAGTAATAAATTTAAATTTTTAAAATGTAATTATTTTAATTGATTTACCAACCGTATTTATAATTAACCTCCAGTCCGTTTGTTATTTTATTTCCATTAATTACACATGCCTACAATCGTTTTCCTTCCTGAAGTTAAAATGTGGTTTGCGGTAGTTTTAGAGGTGCTGATTACGGAACAAATAATGAAAAAAATCTAACTCTTCACATTTTTTAAATATATTGCAATATTGATTCTGCCCAAAATAACCTTCTGCATTCGCTTTCAAGCTGGATAATATATAATGAATAATGATCTAACGGCTTAAATGTTATGTAAATGGTTTCTGTTAGTACAAAAAATACATTCTATTTTATAATTTCCTAATTACTACCTAATTAACTGATTGGTACTTGATCAATGCGTGAGTTACACGCTAGAAAAGCTCAATTCCATGTAATACCACTAATTGGTGATTAAATCTCTATTACTTTCTTTTGTCACTTTGATTCACTAGAAGAGAGTTAAGGGTAAGAAATAACAGAAAATATATAAATATGTGAACCGATTTTACAGTACATCAGTTGAACTGTACAATTTAATACGTTAACTTAAAAATTCGTCGCAAAGTTGTTTAACCTCACCGGACAGTTTTTGTTACATTTGTGGGAAATTCATGTTGACAAAATAATAAAGGACAAAGAAAAAAAAAGGAAAATTTTTACTATATGTATTTAGACCTACCCATCAGTAACCAGGACAAGTTGTGGACAGCTCACAGTTTGTGCAACGTGCGTTCTCGAACTTTGCAAGTGGATGAGAGGACAAAACGATACCTTCACAATACCTCTGTATTATTCATTATTTGGAGAGAACCTCAGGATCATGCAACAAATTGTTACTTTTGTTGCTGTAGTGTGGGTGGGCACAGTTCAAAAACCAAAAAGCAAATAAGCTACCCAAACGTGCAATTGGTAAAAGATTTCATATAGGCTTAGGTGAAATAAGTGAAAGAAGGTAAAAGATTTTATCAAAACTTGAAAGAAATAGAATTTAGATATCAAAGAAAGTGGAGTAGAAGCATATTGGCCGACTAATGTTGGTGCCTGAAGCGAGACAATCCGAACAACGATTTTAAGAAAAATCTCTGAATTGGAGCTTCGGGCCGAAACGGAAAGATGCCACTGAGATTTTTGTTACGTAAATAAATTAAGAGATATATCACCTATATATTTTAATATATAATTTTAATATCTGATAGATATCAGTATTTTTTTAAATATACTATTTTTATTAAATGAAGGTGCTTTTTTGTCTACTTTCCATAGTTCCTTTCTAAAAAATCTGACTGAGTTGGAGAAAAACAGATTACATATTCGTAATTATTGCCCCAAAATACTCTAAAATCAGTCAACAAATCTTAGACAGGAGAAAAGGTCAAATTGCAGGCCTGTGTTATTTGCGTGCTAAATAAAGTTATTCCTGTATTATTCCAAAGAAGTAAAACTTCTAAAGCGCGTACGTAAGAAAACGTACAATATTTTATTATTAATGAGCATGTCACTTTTATTTAAGACAGAGTAGTGGAAGAGATTAGTGAAGTTTATTTCTTACAGAGTAGTGGAAGGCATCCGAATGATTAAATCTATTTAAAGTAAACTGAAGTATTTGAGGTTTAAAGTAGTATCAAAATGAGGGTTTGAGAGTAAAATTCAACAGCCTTTCGAGATCATAGTTAAGTAAGTTATTGACGTGTTAATAATGCAGAAAAACCTGGTCTGTAATATAATAAACAAAGTGTAAATTATATTATATCTGGTGTTTAGCGAGTTTGAATGAAAGAATCGACAGACTAAAATTGAATTTGAATAAATTGAAATTGAAATTGAAATGCGTGTAATAATTGAAATAGATCAGCCAAATAGCCAATTAGACAATACCGATATAACTACAGAGTACAAATACATGTGATATTTATAAATTCTGCCACAAATGCCGTGAAGACAGGAGGATAAATAATTTTCCCCTTGTATTTATAACACAGATTTGCTTACCCAAGAAAATCATAATTAAGAAGTGAACTCAAGTGGCGTATCGGAGCTAACGCACGCAATGTTTTTTTTATTATGTAATATGGCAACTCTCACAAATATCTAAAACCAATCAGAATGCTTGAAACTTTTCGAAGATGTACTATTATTCTCGAAACGATAGTACTACGTATTAATACTTGTTGAATTTTGAATTAGTCAAATTCTTGAGTGAGTGAAATCAGGGATGGCAGAATATGTACGTAGAGTAAGTAACGCTGAATGGGCCTTACAAATGCTTGCTGAAAAGCCTCTTTCGATCAAAAATATTATTTGGTTTTATGAAAGTTTATTTAGAAGAAACTAAATATAGAATCGACGAATTTGTCACTATTGGTTGCAAAAAGCTAGATATCCAAATGTCACACGCCAGCTATCTCATCCAGCAAGATGGATCATCAACATGTGGGCTGGTGTACACGGCAATACGATTATTGACCCCGTTTTCACCGATGGCACTTTAAATTGCCAGAGATATCTAACGTTGCTAAATGGTCCACTGAGCTGATATTTAGATAGTATGACGCTAGCTAGAGTACGAGATTGTGGTTTGAGTATGATGACACTCCACCCCACACTGCATCTGAAATTACGAGCCCTCTCTAAGAATTCTTTGGTGAGAAATGCCTAGGCAGGTTCGGTCTAGTCCCAACATCTCTAGATTTTTAATGGGTCTGGATGAAACAAATTGTATTCCGCAAGAAATCGAAAAATGAACCCAAAATGAGAAATCGGATTACACAGGTATTCTATGTAATACGACGGCGCATTCAACAAGACCCCGAACTGATGAGAAGAGTTCACACCAATAATTTTTGTTGGCTGTGAAAGTGCTTTGAAGTACGGGGAAGACACTTTGAACATACGACTTAGGTGATTGTAAATAGATTATATAACAAAATCACTCGAATTTTAATTACTATGTATGCGTGGTTTTTAGTCTTTTTTCAAACCGATAAATGAATTCTTTATTAGTAATTACAGTTTATGCCACTAACGATGATTGGCTTAAATAGTATTTTTTTGTAAAAAGAAGTAAAAGAGACAATGAGATAATTAAAAAAATGTTATTGCTATAAATTAACTTTAAGCTTCAATATTCATAAAATTTTAAATATTCTCAGTGTATTTACCCTTATTTAATATTTTATTCTATGACATTTCGATTTAACTTTTCTCGCATATTTAATTTAACAGAATTTGAGAATTTTCTTATCGGAAGTAACTTAATAAATAATGCATTAAAATTTATAATTATTGGTTCGTAATATTAATAAAATACACTTTGTCTCTATTAGTTTACTGTATGGCGTATAATAGAAATGCAGTTTCATTTCTAAAATGAAATTAAAATTTAAAAAATAAAAAAGAGAAGACAATAAAAAACACGATTAAAACTATATAATAATTATCACAATAAGCATTATTGCGAATAGTCTAAAATTAGTTTAATATACTTTAGGTTAAATTGAAAAATTTTGTTTGAAACCATAATGAGCTTTTATATCTTTTAAAATTATGACCCCTCTCCCTCCCCCGTAGTAGGTTTTAATTCTTTTTATCCAAATGCGATTTACTTATTTAAAATTCTTTATCTAAAAGAGCGACAAAATTGTGATTTAATAAGAAAGTCAGTGGTAATAAACACAGAATTATGTTAAATGTTGCCATTTTCATGTCTTGAATTTGACCGTTGACGCATTATTAAAAAAAAAAGAAAAAATCTTATTTTCTAAAATACGGGATGCCATTTTCTTATTTGCCGTCGAATAAAAAAAACTCCAAAACTAAGAAATTATTTCATGCTCTCTAGACTGAATTGAAACATGTTGCGTAAATTGGAACGCTCATAATGTTCCGATGTGTAGTAGAAATGTCATAGAATAAAATGTTAAATAAAGGTAAACACACTGAGAATATTTAAAATTTTATGAATATTGAAGCTTAAAGTTAATTTAAAGCAATAACATTTTTTTAATAAGTGCCGTCGGTGAAAATGGGGCCAATAATCGTATTGCCGTGTATACCAGCCCACTTGTTGATGATCCATCTTGCTGGATGAGATAACTGGTGTATGACATTTGGATATCTAGCTTTCTGCAACCAATAGTGACAAATTCATCGATTCTATATTTAGTTTCTTCTAAATAAACTTTCATAAGACCAAATAATATTTTTAGTCGAGAGAGGCTTTTCAGCAAACATTTGTAAGGCCCATTCAGTGTAATTTACTCTACGTACATATTCTGCGATCCCTGATTTCAGTCACTCAAGAATTTTACTAATTCAAAATTCAACAAGTATTAATACGTAGTACTATCGTTTCGAGAATAATAGTATATCTTCGAAAAGTTTCAAGCATTCTGATTGGTTTCATATATTTGTGAGAGTTGCCATACTACATAATAAAAAAAACATTGCGTGCGTTAGCTCCGATACGCCACTGGAGTTCACTCCTTAATTATGATTGTCTTGGAATATATGAAAAAGGTGATAAACATAAATACCATCTATCAATATATCTCTTACCGTTAAGGCAGCGTTCATGACAAATGCATTGGCTCGACTGTTTTTTCATTGACTTGCTTTGCAAAACTGGTCTCAATAAATTTTTTGTTAACGGGCTATGTCTATCTCAAAGGTCATTTCTAAATACTGGTGAAATGATTTTTGAAATCGGATTAGCAGTTTTGGATATTACCTCCTTCATCCAAACTTACAAAATTAGACTTTTTATAATACATGAAATTTATATTAACGGTATAATATACAACCTAAATATATTCTGAAAGTACTTTCTAAATTGTTGAAAGAATTTTTTAAATGAAATGAGTAGTTTCCGATGAGTAGTTTTTGAAATCAAATGAGTAGTTTTGGTTCCTCCTACATCCAAACTTAATTTTTTTGTAACATATAAAATATTTTTTAACGGGATAATATAGAACTTATTTTCATTGTGGAGGTCCTTTTTAAATATTGATGAAAAATTTTTTTAAATCGGACGAGTAGTTTCAGAGATTACCTCCTACATTCAAACTTACAAAATAAAACTTATTTCGTAATATATGAATTTTTTTAACGAGATAATATACAATCTGTGTACATCCTGAAGATCCTTTTTAAATATTGGTGAAAGAATTTTTGGAATCGGATTAGTAGTTTCGGAGATTACCTCCTACATCCAAATTTATAAAATTTAACTTTTTTATAATAAATTACTTTTTTAACGGCATAATATACAACCTATGTCTATCCTGAAAATCGTTTCTAAATATTGGTGAAAGAATTTTTTGAATCAAATGTGCATTTTCAGAGATTGCCTTCTACATCCAAACTTCAAACTGTTACACTTTTTTAACGCTCTGGACATCTCATTTTACTCTTTATATCGGGCGCTATATATGAATATCGATTCTACAGGAGTAAACTCTAATAAATAATGAATATTTTCTTGGAAATCGCAATTAAACTTAGAGTAAAATTATTATTAAGAAACAAATAATAAATTATCTAAATGACATATCAATAATATGATATTATTAATTATTCCATAAATTTATTCAAAAATTTATGATAGTATTTTTCAAAAACTTAAATATTAGGAGTGTTAAATGTTATGTACGAATTATGAGTGTTAAAGACTTTCAAATGATAATAGTTTTAGTTTTCTGATTTTAAACAAGCTCGACCTTGAAATTTAATTGTTTTATCCTTTATCCGAACATAGCAGAAAGCCTCTCTAGGTATGTATAAATTTGTATAAAATAAGTTAATGCTATAACATTTATATATATATATATATATATATATATATATATATATATATACATATATATATATATATATATATATATATATATATATTTTAGGAAAATCGTGTCATGCTTGTATTTAAGATTATATACCTTAATTAGTGTAATGTGTAATAAATATTTGACCGGTTTTAAATTAGTTTATATTCGATGCTTGAGAGTATTAAGCATTATAAAAGAAATTAGAATATTACTCATTTTTTTTCAATTATACTTATAAACATTTTGATTGTAAGCATTAAAATATTTATCTATTTGTAGTTGGATACTTACAATCTTTACACATATTACATACTTAAAATCCTTACAACATGTGAAGAGATTTTCAAGACAAGTAGTTTTTGCAAAACTGAGTGTCTATTTTATCTCTGCTCTACACTAATAGATAAAAGTACCTTTTTTTCAATTATTTATCTCATGACTTTCTGTTGATGCACTCTTTTATTCGACTTTACTATCATCACAGTATTGTAAATTAAAAATAAAGCGGTCAAAAAAGGCAAGTGTTGTTTCCTAAAGTGGGAATTATAATACGAGTAATTACTTCTATATATATATATATATATATATATATATACATATATATATATATATATATATATATATATATTTTAGGAAAATCGTGTCATGCTTGTATTTAAGATTATATACCTTAATTAGTGTAATGTGTAATAAATATTTGACCGGTTTTAAATTAGTTTATATTCGATGCTTGAGAGTATTAAGCATTATAAAAGAAATTAGAATATTACTCATTTTTTTTCAATTATACTTATAAACATTTTGATTGTAAGCATTAAAATATTTATCTATTTGTAGTTGGATACTTACAATCTTTACACATATTACATACTTAAAATCCTTACAACATGTGAAGAGATTTTCAAGACAAGTAGTTTTTGCAAAACTGAGTGTCTATTTTATCTCTGCTCTACACTAATAGATAAAAGTACCTTTTTTTCAATTATTTATCTCATGACTTTCTGTTGATGCACTCTTTTATTCGACTTTACTATCATCACAGTATTGTAAATTAAAAATAAAGCGGTCAAAAAAGGCAAGTGTTGTTTCCTAAAGTGGGAATTATAATACGAGTAATTACTTCTATATATTAGTAAATGAAGTTGTCTTGTCAAAAAAAAATAATTGTAATAACCTAAAGCTTAATAATAAAAACTAATAAAAAAAAACAACGAAAACAATTTCACGATTACAACTATTACAACTCTTTATAGATTTGGACATTAATACTAAAATTGACATGCAAACCCACTTTTATACTATTTCATATTTATTTTAATGAGTTAGTTGGCTGTCTAAAAATTAAAGGTCTGTTTCAAATTAAGTGAAAAAGTAATATGATCAATAATGGACACATACAATAACATTTTAATTCACATACCATAACACAGAGACACATACAATAACATACAATAACATTTGAATTTATTTACCCATTTAGAAAGGGTACTCCAAAAGCCCATATCAATGAAGTTGGTGTAAATCGAATCATGGCTTAAAGTGAAATATTATATATTCTGATTTCATTTCATAGTTCCAAACAGAATTACTAATAACAAGTTAAACAGCGGTAAGACACATTTGGTATTGCTGTTGAATACGGAGACGTTAAGTTTAATAAACTCTGCCTTGTACTCTCTTTTAGACTTCAATGACTAGACAATGGGGGAAATAAGAAAAGTTTTGATGTTAATGGCTCCTAAAAGTGATCGTTATTCCAAAGTTCTTCTAATTAAAATATTGGTCTATTTACATTTAGGCTCGTTTAGTAGAGTAAGTATATTATATACATAAAGCAAGTATATTATTCCAGATTTTCAATGTATTTATTTAGTCTTTAATGCGACATTTGCACATACGGCGGTATGTGTATATGTTACATTATTTGCTTATTGTTACAAGAGAAATCTCTTCCATTTAATACAGTTATTAATTTTTGTATTTGAGAAAAAATCAGTAACATTATTTAAAATAAAAAAAAATATTATGTGGGAAAAAGAAAAGAATAACGAATTAAAACGAAATAATTATATGGACAATGGTAGAGGGTTAAGTCAAGAGAGGTGTAATTTTTCCAGACGACATTTGAAAGCACATGTGGACGATACATTTCTGATATGAGGAATCAAAGAAGTCTACTATATAATTTAGTAGCGTGAACAATAAACGAATCTTCATAAAAGATCAGACGATATTTAATGATGAGAAGCAGGCGTTATTTTTCAGAACGTAATCATGGTTAAAGAATTTTAAGAATCTGTCACCGAGGTCAGAAGTTCTAAGTGGATTATTTAAAAAATTATAATGTAATAAAATGATTCGAAAAGGGCACCCATTTCCAATCGCCCGCCAACCGTTTGATCCGAGATCTAAGCTCGGGAATATGATTATACAAAAAAAATGCGAATGGTTATTATTTTGATAATTTATTTTGTCTTGTAGAGTATAGCGTTATGATTTTACTTCATGTCAAAAATCATTTAAATGCTACACAACGGTGAGAATATCTCCTTTAATATCGTCTTAATAAGTAAACTATTGAAAAACTACAGTTTCAAATACTGCAGCATCGAATAATTAATTGAGCTTATGTTAAAATACCATGGAAATCATTTACTCAACTTTTATCTATTTATCTCATCACATATTAAAAATCTTACAGTCTATGTATTAGCAGAAATATATATTTACTTCAATCTTTCTTTTCTCAGTAAGATTTCAACTCCGACCTTTCGATTATATATCAGAGTTTTGTTTGTTGATATTTTTAATTGAGTATCCGTTTTATGTAAGCAAATATATCTCTGTTTGAATAGGTAGACTTAAAATATTAGTGTTTTGTTACGCTGTCATTAGTTATTATCATAAAAAAGGGTAACAAAAATTTATGTTACTTTTGTTAAAATAGATTTCATAGTTCTTCTTATTAGATGTAATTACGAACATAACTTTTGTTAACCATTTTATTGATTATATTAAAATAGTATTGATCCAAAACGAAGATAAATACTTTGTAAATTAGCGTATATTTTTTCAGAAAGAACAAACATTTTAAAGACATCGCGATAAATTTTGATACCTACTCAAAACTGCAATAATTCTATAACTACATATTAATAACTGCTAACTCCCCAAGGTTTGATGTGGGTGTTTTTAAAAGGAGAAAATTTAAAACACAAATTTTCATGTTTTCCTTTCGTGTATTGCAAGCCTATTTCAATATTTTAATTTCCTTTCAGGAAAAATTTATGCTCCTATCTAATCTTTTAAACTCTTATATACTCATTCGATAGCTATATAACCTTAATCAATAGATCTTAGAATTATTGAAAACAAGAAAAAATGATCTTAGTATTTTCGAAGAGACTACATTCATTGCAAGTTTGGTTTTTAATGTGAATTTCTTTATTTATGATCAACTGCTAAGATAATTATGATTATTTTAAAACTAAAACTTACATAAAGTTCATATAATTTCGTAAATTTACAAACTACTTGGTGGGGCAGATTTTTTATTAAGATGGATTCCTGCGATTTTGGAAAAAATACGATGATCTAATATTTTTTGATAACCTTAATGTTAAATAAAACTATATCCATAATATTTGGAATAGGAAAAATGTATTTCATCTGAAATAAAACAAGTGGTTTGGATTTCATCAAAAAATATTTTCATATCAAAAACACGGAGAAAACGTGACCATTACACAATACCATAAAGGGGCGGTCGTTTACTACGGTGCCGGCGGAGATGCTTCATAGTACACTTGTTTGCCCGTTGCCGGCCGCGCCGGTTCGCGATAAACGCGCTCCTCCGTCTGCTACGAAGCACTTTGTGAAATTGAAGTTATGAATTTATTAAGTTAGGCAATAAAAGTTTACCTTTGATGACTACAAAATGCGTTCATTCATACTTAACAAAGTAATGGCAAAGTTTTGCGGTTTTGAATGAAGCATCATCTGATATGGTTCATGTAAAATATTATTTCGTCCTGTGCTGTATGCCAAATTCCAGCATACTTTTTTAACATTTATTTATTTTCACATTAACAACCGTTAATATTTTATTTCAAACTTTAATGAAAAACTAACAAAGACTTATTGATTGCTAGTAGAAATAATGCTATGTGTGTTAAATTTTCGTGAATTTTATGATATAATGAACAGAATAACAGGGTTTTATAATATTGCAAGAAGTTTTAATCATATCGAAAAGACTTATTGTTTTTAATAACTTTATAATTACACATAAACAATTCTTCCCAGAACACCTTGCAATTCATAAATAAAAAAAAAATTAAGTGGTGTTTTAGAGACGTATCAAATATAGGTACACACATATTAAAAATGTTTAACCAAGTTTAGATTTTTTTACTTTTAGGTTACCATTTCATATAATAGCAAATTTTAAACATATAGTATTTTTAGTTCAAAAATTTGAATAGAGAGACCGATAGACAGGCAATTCCTGATATACCAAATAGTAGCTACTATTAATGTCTAGATGTTTAATTTAGCTGCTATCGATAAAATTTCACATTTATATGGCGTTACATTTTCAGTTGCTTTGCAAATTTATTGTAACCTGACACAATATTACTGATTTTTTTCTTATTTAGTCAATTAAATTTCCTTTTAGAAAGATTGAAAAATTATTTCAAAAAAATAGCAAGTCAAACCTTCGATGAAAAATACATCACACTTGAAACTATACTCGAAAAACCTATATAGAAGTTAATACACCATGAACATATGTCGACATTTGTTATTTTTGTATTTTTTGTTGTAGTGTTAACGGTCAAGATTTTTATGTATGCTATTACGAAATACTACTGGCTCATAGTCATAAATTAAATTAATAGGCAATTGAGTCGTAAGTTATGATCAAGCGGCAATAGCTAAAGTTTATATATTTCCGCCATTAGGTTTCGAATTTGTTCCAGAGGAAAAAGCGTGTAATATGTTGTTATCAAATTGTTTTTTTCTTTGGCGTGCGAATTTATGAAGTGCTTGTGTTGAAATATGAGGCAAAAAGGAAAACAAATTTGCTTAATAATTCTTAATTCGTTTAGATTTAGTTTCCACTTTCACTGATATAATTAAATTTTCTTTAATTTGCACATTATTTTGTGTTAATTAATTAATATTCTTATGTCAATAAGACAAAAATTAAAATTTTAACTTGATTTTATTATTTACATTTCAGGAGCGGTATTCATTTCCGAAAATATATGCATGTTTAAATGGAAAAAACAGAATATAAGTGAGTAAGAGAGCATTAACTTGAATGGAAATTGAGTTTCACTTAATGTGTGATAAAGTTTTCCGAAGAGAGTGAAAAAAGACATAAATTTATTTATTCGTACATTGGTAATTACAATAATAAAAAGACACGGCTTAAATGACACGACTACTGAAATGCTGAAAATATTTCAAGGGCAATAGTGAATCTGGCAGGGAAATAATTTTAATATATGTTTTAAAAGCGTTAGTTAATACCAATCGAAATATTACGCAAGATTTAATGTTATACAAGGGAGAATGTAAAGTATAATTAAAGGTGTGAAGGTAACGTATAATACAATTACAATAAAAATATATATTAAACATTTGAATTATATAAGGCACATGGTTCAAAGCGACCAACATTCTTAAACTGGAAACAAAATGTTGGAATTATTTAATATTGGACGAAGAGTTATGAGGAATTTAATTACTCAATGTAATGAATTTCTTTAAAAATTTTGGCATAATAAAATTACATAAAATTAGGATTTATTAATAATGTTTAAATTAATTATCTTAACAAATGATTAACTAACAAATCTTTTTTAAGGTTAAGTACCATAATCAATACTTAGACATAATTTGCATATTATGTATTATTCCTTATCTTATAAAGTTATTTCAAAGCATATAACTATTAAAAGAGGCTAATTTATCTACAACTATTGAAATTACTTTTCGTCGTGTATACGTAGTGCCTAGTATGTATTTCACGGGTGTAAATACATCATGAATTTCTCAAAAATTATGAGATTTCACATCTTCGTTTTTGGTAAGTTTTAGTGAAATCTGCTAGGGTTTTTTTGTAATATTTAATTAAGCAGTTTTAGATGTAGGTAGAGGCGCGTATTATGGAGAATAGTTTCAAAAACTATCTTTCGTACATTTCTGCACCAAAATATTAATCTAGCTCATAAAAATGTTTTTTATCACTGCAGTAATTTTTTTTAAGATGATGTTAACATAGTACATAATAAAACAATCTAAAGAAACCTTGAACAAGTAATGTGACCGCCAGCAATATTTTTATAAAAGTTTTGGAGAGCTGTCTCTTGAAATGTGTAAGAATAATTATATTTTCTAACTGTCGGATTTTCAATTTTTATACTTTCAAATATCTCAAAGAAAGGACTATGGTAGATAGACGGCTACGTGAGTAAAAAAAAATTTCCTTTTCCTTTCGAGACTTAGAACCGTAAAAAATATTATTGTAGCTTAACGAGTGCTTATTGAGTGTTACTATGTTAACATCGTCTTCGAAAAAAATTTCAGTGATAAAAATATTAACAATACCAAGAAAAAATACTCGTATATTAAAAACAAAAAAACCTTTTTAAGTGCAAGTGTAACTCGTAATGCAAGACTTACGTACAAACTTGGTACATATAAAAGTTTACACATGTAATGATGAAACTATTTAGAAATGTTTACATTATTTTTGAAAATTAAGTTTATTGCATTGCATGTATTTTTTGTATTACTACCGAATTTGGTTACTTAAGAAAAAATTAATTGATATTTGGCCTAAATCCCTATTTGCGTTAATTACCTTGTATATTACCAAAATAATTTTGCTTTGAAATACTTACTACAAGTCTTGAATTGGTATCTAACATAGAAGATGTGGTATCAAAAAATATTACCAGACAATTTTATTTGAATTTTAAAAGTCCTCTTCAATGACATTTCATGAGGTCATTTGTTAGCATTCTTTTATTACCTCACCGTGTGTTATAGCATTATCTGATCAGGGCGTATGATGATTCCCTCATATGCTGAAGAAACTTTTTTCAAAGTATAACTTTTTTCAAACTTTTTTCAAAGATCATTCTAACTGTTCATCTTATTTTTGCACTGCGAATATGCGTGACAGTGACAATTTCGTTACCGGAATAACAATTTGTATTTTCATACCATAACTGACATCGCTCGTAGTATACCTTTACATTTATATAGTTATGTTTGCAACGAAAAGAGTAATTTAGCGGAAAGCTTTAATTCGCGTGTTTCCAAATATGTGGGAGGAAAGAAAGTTAACTTTTCTCCCCAAGGTTCTTATAGTGGGCGATATGTAGCGATATATAGTACTGTCTTTAAATAAAGGCTCTTTGCAATATTTTGTGCATAAGTTTATTTTCAAAACAGCATGTAATTTTTGGGATCTGACGCAAATTTTACTCGTTTCAGATTTGAACATGACATCGTATATGTGACGGTGGCAAAGGAAAAGAGTCATGAGGAAACGTGGTATATTCAGTAATTAGTATCTTTGGTGATTTTTAACAATTATTAGGTAATCTCATGTTTTTGTTCACACGTACATATAATGTTTTTCCTTTTTTTAATTTGCCTCATTTATAAGCGAGATCTGCTTTTTCGGGTGTCTGAGGAGAGCAGGTTTCATTCGTTAGTGGTTTCCTTAGGTCTCATAGTATTATATTATTAAATAAGTCTAATAATATTTCCTCTATGGTTATTCTTTTCTTTTGTTTTTTATATTGTTGCAGGTTGAAGATGATCAATGAGCTACTAATACCTCGATACAACCGCATGTGGAAGATAAAACCATTACACAGAGTCTTTCAACTGGTCTGGTGAACGGATGGAATTCGATTTAAAACTCTAATAATACTAATATTATTTTTGTTGTTTCTACATAATTTTAGTAATATAAAACAAGTGAAACTGGTAAACAGTTACACTTGTTTCGTATTACTAAATGCTTATATTTAATTTATGTTATAATCGCAACAAATTTATAGCCAATCCGCGTTATCAAGGCATTTCTAATATACTCTAAATTTGTTGCACACCAACAAGCGGCGTTGCTATATGTGTATTTGTGATTTTACGACTAGTAAATGTTCGGTTTCGAGTATCGTATTTTATAAATACGTCTTTAGTAAAATGTTTACTATGCAAATACGTTACTTAGTACTTGGATGCTTTTCACAGGGGTCAAAAATATTTTACTCACATTTTTCGTTACTTATTTTATAGATACACTATTTATATGACAGTACTCAGGAAACTGTAATTTGTCTTGAATATTATATACGTTCTATATTTTGGAAATAGAATTTTTCTTTTATTTTTCAATTATGCGATATACAAGACGTAATTGTAGCTTCTCAGAAATTGTCGTTTCCAGCTCCCCGTTTGTAAAAAAAACGTGAAAAGTCGAATTATGTTACATCGTAATCATTTTATTTGACTTCGCAATTATCCTAAGAGTAAAATAAAGAAATGCTGGTACTTCGTGTATTATATTCAATCCAACCTTCACTTAGAGCATATCCTGCAAAACAATGTATCAATCACTTTCGACAGCAATAATTGGCCCCTGTCGTAGTTTCCACTTATTTGTAAAATAATATGAATTTTGTCATAAAATGTCTCGCTTATATTTGAGTAAATTAGTCATTTGTTTTAAAATTCTTCTTTATGTCTTGATATTTTCAAAAATAAATATATAGTAAATGAAACTTTATAGGTTATTAGAACTTACTTATGAGTATTATTTTGTGGACTCCTGAAAGAATGATAAATTACTTTCGTCAAGAGAGACTCATAACGCAGAGAATAAAGAGATTTACCATATTTCTTAAAATTTTTCTTCTTATAATTAAAGATATATTACTGACATTTTTTCTTGAACTTTTGTCCTCAATAAAAATCCTTTCTAAAACAAATATAAATTTTACAATTATACATTTGTCATTAAAGTAATGGTTATGTTGTATACATAAACAATATTTTCCTCATATTTTTATAGTGAAAATAAAATTACCAAATACCTGCAATCTATACCAACCAATACCAAATACAAGTGCTCTAATAAAATAGTCTGTAATAACTTGAACAGCTTAGCCAAATATAAGCAATAACAGACTAACATAACAGTATTTAAGAACGGTACAGAAGAACAAGTTCAGACCAATTTCATCATAAACAAAAACTTCTATTGACGTTGGTTTATGCGATACACCGATAAGACTATTTTTTTACATATAATACCTTAAATACCTAATAACTAAAAGCAGGACATAGGTAGATATAATGAATATTTCGAAAAAATATTCGCCTACACTTTTGCAATAACATCAAGAAACTTTATCAAATAAATATTGTTGATAAATTTAAAACGATACGTGGGCGTAGATATCAGACTATATTTTAATATATTTTCATCTCTTTTAAAAAATAAAACGTTTCTTTTTAAAATTAAAGTAAATTATTGATGGGGGTATTCATTAAACCAATTCCGTTTTTATTATAGTAGCGTTATGTTCATCGGAAGGAAAAAGCCGAAGGATGCTTAAAAGATTACTCACGAGTCTGTTCGTCCATGTTACTCAGAATTCTCTTCATGTAGAAACATTAAATTTGGGGTAATAATTAAACATATTAACCTTGAGATATCTCAATAAACAATACTGAAAAATCTACATATTGAAATTTTAGAGGGATGGGCAAATTAAACACTAGATTTTGTTTAAATTCCCAATGTTGTATATTGTTTGAAAGGAATAGTTATAAAGGCTCAAAAATACTACTCAACCTAAAACTATGAAAAATAACTGTGACTCAATATCAACATTTTCGAAACATACACCGTGTTTTACGTCTGTGAAAAAATATTAGACGACATAATTATGTTGTGAAAAAATTATATTAGGAAATAGTTTAATAGAAATTTATTGAAACCTTCTTATTACCTTTGTTATTGTAACTTAAATTAAAATACGAGTTGACTAAAATCTTAAAAGGAGTTTTATCACATAAGACCGGTATATGCGTTTGAAGTTAAAGTTAGTCGTTGTCAAAGTTTTTTTGTTACTTGGATATATATATATATATATATATATATATATATATATATATATATATATATATATTAAACATATGTATATATATATATATGTATATATATATATATATATATATATATATATATATATATATATATAAGTATGGGTGAGTGTGTATATATATGTACATATGATATCTGAATATCACTAAATAAACTTAACGAAATAAAAAGTTCTCCAAGTTTAATATCAAAACTTAGGTCTCAAAAGTTATCGAGATATTTGTGAGTTTATACATAGACGAAGATTACAAATTGAAAGCGATCCATGATCGGCCTGACCGTCATATTTATTCGGTGTATTACAATATTTTAATCAATTCTCATCTTTACATGATAATTGGTTTTAAATTTCTAAAAGTACAACTTTTTAGAATGATTCAAAACATATGGTACCGACATTTATTTTTAAATTGCTTTTCTAGTCACTAAATTTAGTTTAAGAGTGGTGAAATATTATTTGAAACCTATTATATATATATATATATATACATATATATATATATATATATATATATATATATATATATATATATATATTTATATATATATATATATATATGAGGATAAAGGTTTATTGATCATTTTGTTGGTGAATACCATAAATTTCCAACCAATGATTATTTCCAAGATTCAAATTGGAATGGCACAAATCTAAAATGTATAATTTTTTTTCACTGACTGTGATTTTTCCTTTGCTCAATTTTTTAGTTTTTTTTAAATAATTTTAAGAGTCAAACTCTGTGAAATTTTACAGTGTATTTTAATTTGTATAAATACTATTTATTTAGTCTGCATTATAGAATTCAGCACAAAATACTCTTTATCCTGGAAAAAATATAATTGTGTTCATTTCATTCTTAAATATAACATAAAACAGAATCCTTATACAATTACTTATGTATGTATAGAATAGAGGGCTATTCTTCAAAATTGTTTTTTTTTCTCAAAATAACTTAGTGAAGAAACTTTGAATATGAACAGTGATAAAGTTTATTAATTTGCATATATTTCAATAGTTACTGTTTTAAAATATTTAAAATATAATTTATAATGGGCAAATGAATTAGCCTTTTTTTTAATTTTGCGGAAGAAAGTTCTAAGGGTATGGTTGAGAATGTCTACGCTATTTTTACGACAATGCATTTAACATAGTAACGTGAAGTTTTATTTCGTTATAAAGCATATTAACCTATATATATTTCAATAAATAACATTCAAAAATATTTGTGTAAATATTCCAGATGTTCTTATTTTTCAAGACGAAATGAAACTACGTGATGTAGTATAACTTTATTTAAATTCTTTACCACGACCTCGGTTTTTTTTGTTTACAACATCTTCGGGTGGGCTTTTTGTAAAGATCTTTACAACATTACAATATTTTTTCAGTTTCCACAGCTATTGAGGAAGCAATTAAACTACTTTTTCGATAACACCTTTTGAAATTCTTCACATAATTAAACACATTCATCAGGTTTATTAGACTGTTACTAACTTGGTCATTTTAATTTATTAATTTTGTAAGGAAAGCATATCTGAGATCATTGTTTTCAACTTGTATAAGAACTGAATATAGTATATTTATCCAATTGAGGATATATATAATTGTTGCTATCATTTAAATATACTATAGTTCTAAAAAGAATAGAAATTTTTCGAGTTCTAAAAAAATATGAAAAATTAAAGAACAGATAAAGAGATAACACTTACTTGTAGGTTAATATCCTAAAGTAAAAAGTGTACCCAAAAGTCAATATCCTAAATACAATGAAAACCTATCTAATAGGTTATAAAAACCTATAATAAATTACGTTAGGCTTGTAAAATATAATAAAAAGAATATACATATGGGACCACTATTAAAACATTATTTAAATGAAACACTTAAATGAAATGTTAGATACGATCAAACAACAGAAAATATGCTAATTATAAGTAAACAAGAATCCGAAATTAAATAGAAATAAAATATATGAATGCAGATGTACACTTGCAAACAATTAAATATCGGAATATGTAACGTATTTAAAAGAAACGTAACGCATTTCCAATCTAAACTATAATAAATACTATATTAAGCTAAATATAATTAAAATTATTAATATATATTAAGCTTAAAAGATTAGCCGCAGACGTGCCATTGTTACAATTTTCTAAAAATGAGACCATATTTTACCAAGACGGTAAATTCATGTTTAATGAAAAACGCCTACAGACAGCAAGAACGTGACATTACACAATAGGCGCGAACCGCTTACCGCGTCTCCGACGAACGTGCTCAACGTGTAATTACTCTCAACAGCACTTGTGTCTCTTATTTTCCAGCTGAAAAACACTTCACTGAAATGAAGTTATGAACTCATTTAAATGAATAATATAAGATTAACTTGGCTTTACGACATAAATAACTTGAAGACACATACGCATTTAGAAATACGTATAATTACGTTTGAAAAAAGATCAATTTCTCATGTAGGCAAAGGAAAATATAATAAATTGTTTAATAAATAACATATAACGATTTAAAATAAACAGACAGACATAATTGGCAACGTTTTATAATCTAGCAGGTTTATTTCAATCAGTTGGGCGTCTTGTGTCAAAAGTCTATTAAAAAGGTTTTGTTCATTACACTGAAATATAACTGGCTAAAGTAAATTGACACTACTTACTTAAACACTCGACTTACTTACAACTGCTCCATAGTACATTATTTTAATTTTTTCTTTTTATGACATCACACAAACAGGTATGCGACACGCTTAAAACATAATTTGCTCTTTTTATCATATTTTCATATTTTTGTATTATGTTACATATACGTTGAATAGTCTATATATATATATATATATATATATATATATATATATATTCTATATATATATATATATATATATATTCTATATACATATATATATATATATATATATATATATATATATATATATATATATGATTTAATACGTTCGTACATTTTAAAGTTTACGTTAAAATATTAGTCGAATCTTCTTCGAAGTACTCTAGAACCTTTAGACTTAATAGGCATTCTCGCAAAAGATACAAAACTCTGCAAAGGTATTTTTGTTTACTTACATTAGCCAGTGTTTTTACTAAAATTTTGTTTTTATTTAAGGTGTTGAATGTATATCAAGTCAAGAGAAGAATTAGGTTGCTAATTCATATACACTTACTATTTTCCTCTTTATCTCCACTACCGCCAGTTTTTTTACAATGAAGTAAGTTGCCTTAAATGGTATATATCCACCTGTGATCAATAACAACAAGTTTTTAATTTCTAAAGTCAGAGTTAATGTTTAAATTTTCCTTACCAAGATGATTAATGCAAATAAACTGATGAAACAAATATTAAACTGAAGAAACCGTTGATTAACATCACAGTTGTTTTCTTCGTTTACACATTACATTAAAAGGTTACAGCAGTGTAGTTCTCTTCACCTTATATAAGGCTAAAAACATGAGCTTGTCAGAAAATTTTACTAAGCCACGGTCATTGACATATTGAGAAATATTTTCCTCATATTATCAATAAATTATGAAAAACCTGTCTATATATATATATATATATATATAATATATAATATATATATATATATATATATATATATACATTTTTATATAGATATATTCATATTTATATAGATATAAATATATGAACTTTCGCATAACAATAATGCTGGCTATCTTTTTACAATTACAAAAATTAAATACCTGTTGTGGAAATAATTGTGATTTAGTCTGAACTTGAGTCAATGAAATTACATGGATGGAAACATCAGCCTCTAAAATTGGTGATGCAGAATTGTCGACAGTATATGTGATTAGGCGCTAAATAATATAAGTTTGTTTCTTTAATTTTATTTTAATAATTATTCTTCTCACAATTATTCACGAAAACATTTAGTTTAATGCTCCATTTGTGTGTTTTCGCTTTCACTGGCTTGTTGCTCCTTTGCTATCCGATAGCCTCAAGAGATGGTGCTACTAATACTGATTTGGATTATAAAACTTCACTGTAATTGGCCGACTTGTTTGAAATCGCTCTGATCCTTCATTGGAAATGTGAACTTACTTGCTATTATGTGATTATCACGACTTATAAATAATTACTTTAAATATATTGCCTTACTAGGTGGGCGAGAAATAGATCTTGTTCTGAAACCAATTGAATGTACCGTGTCACTAAAAAGTGCTTGTGGGGGAACACCCTGAAGTCACATCGCCTGCCACTAAAAATGCTATATGGTGACCCTGGAGATTCACGTTAACAAGTGCTTTATAAATACGGTGATATTGTCTAGATCATTTACGAAAATTTTTGAGTAGGCAACGTCCTGTCTGAAGCAAAATACTCATACTTCCCAGGGTAATCCCCCTACCTTGGTGCACGCTATATGCATGCCTCACCAATACAGCTACGCTGTTATGGTATTTAAAAGAAAATTACACAATTAATTACAAAGAAGGGAGTGCCAATGTACATAGAGAATAATGAAAAATATTATGAGACTATCCTAAAGCAATGAGATTTATTACATTTAATAATAAAGAGTTATTCTGAAAATATATTTAAATTACAGGCTACAATTACGTTGAAATTTTAATCATATTTGAGAAATCCAAAGTTGCAAAATCACATTAAAAATTTATTGGAATAATTTTCAAGTACATGATTTTTTTGAAGAATTGTAGAAAAAACGTTATAAATACAATAAAAAAAAAGAAAAATGTCACAAAGTGAATTAAAAGTACGAATTATTTCAGATCTATGTTGGGCCTTGTTTTAGATTAGGATACATTTATTTAGCTTATATGGGTATATAGTTCTAAATAAAACTGAAGTCATAAGAATAAAAATGAGATTTTTTATCATCTTTATCGCTGTTTGCATTATCGGAATATTTTCATAGTAGATATTTTTCATGATTTTTTTGTGAAATTCTTCAAACTCTATCTGAGATAAAGTTATGAATACATTACTATTTTAATTTAGGAGCATAATACAGATTATTTTGATATTTATTGATTTGGATATTACTCTTTGCTAAACAATTACTTCTTTTTTCACAAACTTTTGACTAATGTTTATATTCTTTATATTTTAATTGATAAATCAATCAAGCGTGAATCATACGCTTGCATACCGTGGGTAACAATGCGTAAAGTAAGACAATGTTTGCACACGTATTAGTATTTTGCAAAAGATCTGACGCAGTTTTGTACGATGAATGTTCCGATTTTTTTATAAACGATTTCATTAATGATATTTTTATAATATGAGTCAGTCTCCTTTAATGTGTATTATTATTAGGTTTTCCAAGATCAGCATTATACAATAACCTAATCTTTTACATAATTTTGTAAAGATATCTTTAGTCTTTAATTAGTAGCCTTGTACCACTGTACATATTCGGATGGCTTAAATTTCTTAAAAGCATGATAAGCGTACCGACTTTTAATGGTAATTCGTGAGATATCAAGCCAGAAAGATCGAGCAAACTCAAAAATGTTTGTGGATTGTTGACCTTATGCCCGATATTGATAACTGTGTTAATTGACTTACAGTTTTGGTTTAGCCGAGTACTTTTTGTATAATTAGATTACTGATTTCATTGACAGTGCGTTCCTTGGCGATATGTCCTTGAACACAGCCAGTAACAGTTTATTTCGAGTAAATTGTCCAGTCCAAGTCATACTGCATCTATCTGCTGCAGACTGTCGACTATCCAACTTAGTGTATCATATAGAAAATTTTCAGCACAATTAGTGCTCAAATTTGGAAACGAAAAAACTCCTTTCCCAAGTTGTAGTGGAAATTTGTTATGAGTATCTCCAGTAAGATAGACTCTCATGTTAGTTCGCGATTTCAGACTTTGAATGGGCTACATGAGGAGGATGATTTATGGCATGCTTTGATGATATCTGCATACATACCTTTTGTAATTACAGGAAGTGTCTCCCAAAAGCCACCAGCAAACACAAATATAACTCTCCCCATAATAACCATCGTGTTTCTTAAGTCCATTAGTAGTCATCACATACCTTCAACATAGCCTGTTATGGTAATAAATTGATGAGGAATGTCTTTACGGTGTATCTTGAGGTGTCCAAAAAATGATGTACTTTATGTACCTGATGTCAAACACTTTCAATTTATCTGTGACTAATTTTGGCAAATTTCTATTGATAAAACCTATTATCTCATTGACGTCGTCCTGACATTGTACCCATCAGGTTTGTACCAGCATTGTACCCATTGCAATATTTTATAAACGTATAGGAGAGAGTAATCCATAATTATTCATCAACTATTAAAACTTTTTCTAATTATAAAAACTTTTGTCATTCAATTCCAATAGCTTATTTTCTTTTTGTTTAAAACCTTCCTTGTATATATCATCGTTGAAAAGCGCAGTAAAATCCTGATCTTGTTATCGAATTCTTTATCCGGTGCCTTCACAAAAATCTTTTTTGAAGTGGTCTCACAATTTTAATGGTTTAACTGATTGACAAAATAGTAAAATAACTACATACAACTCCCACAATTTTAATGGTCATTGCTAAATCGAAGCTTCTTTTAAAGTATTTGCCTAATGATCGTCATTTTCGTGCAAATTATTATCCCGGCAAGCGGGTTGATAAAGTATTTGCCTAATGATCGTCATTTTCGTGCAAATTATTTTCCCGGCAAGCGGGTTGATACGTTTCTTTGACAATTCCATTCACAGTTTTTAAGTCCACGAATGAGGTTGGACGCGCCTGTGATAAAGTAACATTCTGAAATAAAAACCCTTAGATTGAGAAGTATGTACACAACATATTCTTCCCACAGCAGCGTCTTTGTTTATTCCTGGATATTCATCTATGACAGTCTTTTTTCTTGAAAATTTGTAACCAGCCCGTGTACAACATTATGAGGCTTTTTGCGAATTTCTTCATATTACGGAGCTCAAAAAAACTAAAAGTGTAGTTTTGCATGGGTTTTTGGCAACTTGTTGCACCATTTCTGCTGTGAAGTAAACCCATTGACAGTTTTCTAAGTGTACGGCCAAATGCATGACGGTAAGATACCGGTTGTTGATCAGAAATTCTAATAACAGATTTTGATGTACATATATATCGGCCATTTAAATAAGTTTCCACCTCGACATGCGGATTCTGATACTGAAAGTAACTAGATTCGATTGTTCATTAATATAATACTTTTACAATTAAATGAAACTACGCGATATATTTTATGAATAAACGAAACTACGTGATGTGTTTCATTTATTGTGAATAATAAATTTCTACAAAATTAACGCCAAATATATTCAATATAATATTTTCACAAGATATATTTGATCGCCTAAACTGAATATCATTATTCCAAGTTAATGTGGCTGTTAATTAATTGACACAATATTGGAGAATACGGGACAATCCATCTATTGTTTATAACGTTCTTCTTTTGATATTCAAGGTAGCATTCTGACCGCCATTATCAGCGTTATGGAGACTATATAAAGAATACCCATCCTCTGCGACCGAGTGTCGTTGAGGAAACGCTTAAACAAATATCGCTTTTTCCCCATAGTGATATTTTATTTTGACCCCCGCAGGGTCTATTTACCATATTTTTCGTCACAATTGAATCGTCATTTTTATTTTAACAGCAATTCAGCGACTATTACACTTTCAGTTTCATCTGGCTCTATTTTTCTTTCCGACAAAAATGACATATGCAGTGTGGTAATCTGAGTTTTTATCGTTCAACACCAAGTAAATTGCATTTGACTTTATCGAATATATCGTCTTTTGTGAACTTGATTCTTTTCTCCATGTTTAAATGGAATACCCTCGAAATTATGTAATGACGATCAAATGATCGCTGGACAGGTAATAGCTCTTCCTTAATCTTTTGCCGTTCTGAATTGTAATTACATATTACAAATAAATTCTTAGTTTTTCTTCTGCATACAACGTGGGATTCCGTAAAAGTTGAAGGCAAATTGACGTTATATCCAATATTTGTAGGGTTCGTATTAGCATCCTGATTTAAAGCATCTCGTCGATGTTTATAATCGTCAGCTCTCAGTTTTGTTTTACATATGTTTAATCTTTCAGATATAATTTTAGCCACCATGTCGACACAGTACTAACTAAACAAATCTCTGTAAAATGTGAGGATTGAAACAGTCAGCTCTGACCATCATTCTATACGCATAAAACTGCATGCATGAAATAGTTTTATTCCTCGGTGAATTAGGTTTAGAGATTGTAAAATAATAACCATCTTCACCTTTTACAAACATTGAAGTGCATTGCAAAAAATCGTAAGCACGGTGTAATTCAGATGCTCTTTTTAGGTGACCATTTTTATAGTGAAACACTATGTCCTTAGGTTCTTTGTGTTCGTCGAATATAATAAGACTGTGACTTCGTTTACTACAGGTGAATTGTATCTTCCTTGATGTTGATGTTGTGGAGTGCGGTCGGCGTGAATTATTACTTTTTTAGCTCTCCGAGGAAATGTTATGGTTAAAGTTTTATTTGAAACTGCGAATATATATATATATATATATATATATATATATATTATATACATATATATATATATATATATATGTATATATATATTATATATATATATATATATATATATATATATATATATATATATATATTATGGCTACTCAATACAGACTGCAGCTCGTTGATGAAATCAATTTTTAGGTCGGGAGCAATGTTAGGTCGTAACTATAATTGATCGGCCTAAGATATGAAATAAATCTCCAGAAACTGTGGACTTTGACCTGAAGGTGTTAGGGGACTGTCAATCAAGTGATAAATCTACTTTTTTAACTTAAATATAGTCATAAAATTTCCTTAAGAATAGCTTTAGCACCGAATGATGATATCTCAATAGTTATATTATATGTTAATTAAAAATGCACAGATAATGATAATGACTGTCTGACAAAAGATCTTTTGTTAGTTTTGGTGGTATTGGATATTAGGGAAAACCACTTTGTCTCCATCACAACACATACCGTTCGCTCCTTCACTTCATTTTTTAACAAAGCACTTAGGTTGAATTTTGTTCAATTGTCCGATTTTTACATTATTTTGTTTTTTGTTAATAATTTGAAACTTAGGTATTCCCGTGATCAAAAATTCGAATACGCGCTTTAATCGTAGATATCTGTTGTCTTTCTGTAGCTAGGCATCGGTAGCTTTCAGCGTTAGATTCCTTGTCCCGTGGATTTGAGACATTCTGAGACAAGCCGTTTAAGGCTAGCAAGCCACTTGAAGCGTGCAGAGTTAGATTCCCTATCACGGACCTGCGATGTTCTAATGTTTTGGCTAGCAAGCCTCTACGAACGTTCAATATTGGACTCTCTAGCACGCACTCTTGATATGTATTTACTCTCTACGATTCGCGAGACACTGTATAGTTTGAGTGCAGGATGTTTGCCTTGAAACTTATGATTTTCTGTTAGACATTGAAATTTACTTTATAATATAAATTAACAAACAATTTCCAGCATATAAATTTTATTTCGGCTACCAATTAGATTTTTAATAAAAGTAATATTATTTTTTAAACTAATTTTAAATGTAATTTAATTAATGAAAAAAATAGAATTTTAAAACAATTTATTTAAAAAAAATTAAATAAAAAATAATTCAGGTTTTATTTTCAATTCATTATAATAATTAGAATTTTTAAAATAATTTTGAAATACTTAAAATAAAAGTAATTATATTTTAATTTTGAAAATAATTATGTTCAAAATGAAGTCTTTTTAAAAATCATATTAAACTTCTAGTTTTAAAATATTTAGGTTAAGTTTATAAATTAATTTTAAATTTAACTTATATCTATTTATTAAAAAAAAATTAAAATAATGAAAATTATTTGTAGAAAACTTGAATTGAAGAAAAAATTAAATAAAAATAATTACATTTTAATTTTTAAAATAAACAAATTTATATGTAAAATTAGTTTTTAATTTATTTTTATTGATTTTTAGGAAAAAATTTAAAAATAAAAATGTTTATTGCAGTAAAAATTATTGTTAAAATTAATTTTTAATTTAATTACTTTTTTTAAATATAGATAAATGATCGAATTTTTTACGTCACCCCCAAACAACAAACCAAAAATAACGATGGTATCTTTTAATTTGTATAAATATTTTATTAATGCATATGTAACAAAATATATTCATTATTTTAAGTGACAAATAGGCAAATAACGCGTATTTTATTTTGTTTTTTCAAAAACACTATCGTAAAGGTTCAACTACTCGTGCAAATAATATTGTGAAAGGCAATTTTTATCTGTATAAAATTTCCCTCATGGTAAATAAATTTATTTTCATAAAAATTTAACATTATCAACTTAAATTACCCTGACAGGTTAAAACTAATTTAACACTTATTTTAGTCATATTTAACATTATTTTAGTCATATTTTATTAGTATGTGAATTAAACTTAACATATAGATATATGTCTTCACAGATTTTTAGCGGGACTTTTTAAGCTCTACAACTTTTCTATAGAAAGCATTCAAATATATTTAACCGTTAAGGCAGCATTCGTAAGAAACCCATTGGCTCAACTATATTTTTGTTGACAAACGTCGCAAAATTGGACTCCACGAAAAGCTCTTTTATTTTAACAGAATAATATATAAACTGTGTTAATCCCGAAAGTCCATTCCAAATATTCGTGAAAGAATTTTTGAATTCGTTCGAAGTCTAACCACGTAACACACATATACTATTTTGATTTAAACAATAAAAATCTAAGTTCCATAGTTGATACGCTGATACATACTGAAATGCAAAGATAATTTTTATGTTTCAGCCGCAATAACCACAAAATGCTAATGATCGCAATTTTAATTACGAATGATATTTTTATGTTGAACTACCCTCCTTTGGTTCTTTTGATAAATAGTAAAGAAATAGTTTTTTACTAATGGCCCCCAATTAGTCCTAATTATAACTCCAGATATGTCTAACCGATTCATTTACCTTATGTTTCCTGTATTTTGAAGAACTACTTGTATAGAAGTAGATTACTGTGCGTCGTCTCGGAATCGAGAACTCAATCTATGTTTTCAATATTATGTGAAAAAAAACCAATAAATAATTGACTATAAAATTTACGAAATTAAAAAGATGAATAATTAGAAAGGAACCATAATTTCAGTTTAAAAAAACCACCCAATGGTAACCGATTTCATAGGAAGCACGATGATTCATTTTTTGGATCAAAGTTACTTACATTTGGAGAAATTTTAAGAAAAAAAATTCATTTTCTTGCGTATTAATTAATATGTAAATATAAAGCACCTATTTACAAAATGTCATGAATATAGGTATAAAATTGTAGAAACGATGGGGCTGGGACAGAAGGACGGACGAACGGAAATTATAAGACTTCCTTTTTTAACTATTGGATTCTAAAAAAAACGAATGAAAACAGTTTACACATGTAAGTCCCTAACGATATCTATATTCAAACATCTAAACAAGACACACAAAATTCTGATACATTTTAATTTTGTTACCGTAAAATCATATTTGGTGAGACTTAGTAATCATACTTAAAATGAAAAGAATAAAAATTATTTTTAAATTTAGTTTTACGAAGATTATCTATGCTTAATTAAAATTATATCCGCCAGTGGTATTATAATATATTTTTGGATTAGAAAATCTATGGGTGTTATTATTCTTGATACTTTTAAGATTCCGTAATGAGCGTAGTAGGATATAATGTTTATAATTACCAAGATCAATACGTTGATAACCTTTCAATTTCAGTTTACTAACCCTTTATGCACCTGTTAAAAATGTGAAAGGACGATGTCACAGTTTATTCTACCTTTCTAATTAATATCCCATTTAAATTTTTAGGGTTCCATACCTCAAAAGAAAAAAAGAATACTTGTAGGATTACTTTGTTGTCTGATTTGTCAAGAACCTTTTTCTCAGGAAGTTGTAGAGGTATCAATTGAAATTAATATCAAATACTTAGATTCTATGCGGCGTTAAGAATTGTAAAAAATCAAGCTTCTAAGTAAATGAAGAAGAACCTTAAAAGAATGGCCATTTACGCTCCATATTTTGACACTCGCAAATAAATAAAACCTATTGGATAATTTCTGTTGACCTAAAATCATGAAATTTGGCAATAAATAAGGTGTCGCAGTACAAGTGAAGGGTGTCGCAGTAAAAGTGAAAGGAAAAACACACTGTTAATTCGTAGTTATGTAACGCGAAGAAAAATGTTTTTTTTTAATATGCGCCTACGAAAAGTACGAAAGTATATTTTCGTTCTAAAAACTAAAATTTGTAACTAGGTTTATAAGAATATTTTGTACTATTAAACGTTTATGGATGCCTAAATATGTACAGAACCTTGTTAAGTACGAGCTCCGCTCGTGCTGTACAAGTTTTTTTTACTTATAATTCCACTTGTAAAATATTAAGTGTCAAAACAATTAGAACTCGATTAAAACTTTTAATAATCAGCTTTAAATTATTTTGGCTAATTTGCATCAACAATTTCAAGAGATATAGATAAATTCGTTATCCTAAATCATGTGTGTATGTCTGTGCATGTGTGTGTGTGTTTTTGTATGTGTCTGTATTCATTTTTTTAGTTAGCATGATGTAGATTAAAATATTCAATTTTATTAATTCATTTTTTATTTTGTCAAAATATGGTCAGTCACGTATTCGCCCGTCTATCTGTCACAATCACTTTTGAGAAATCATTCATCGTAGTAAACTAAAATTTCTTTGATAAAACATGTGAACTCGCGAAATCTCAATATTTGTTAACGTAACAATATTTATTTATATGGAAATATTAAGAACGCCGAATTAAGTTTCCGAATTTTTTTTAAATTTCATCTATCGTATGGGATAATTGAAAAAGACTAGTTGAGAAGTTCCCAAAATATTATCTAATAATTTTAAGTATCACATCCCTAAAAATATAATGAAAACATGATTGTTCCGGCCCTCTATTACCAAAAGTAATAAGTCCAAATTTATAGAAGTAAGAATTTCGATAGGTTTACTTTAACACTATAACAAAAGCAAAGTAATGAGTTTAAATTATATAGATATTTTTATCTGTGGTAATCAAATCATTATTTTCATAAGGGCTCACTGACATCCAGACGATGCGTTCATTCTATATTTACGAGAATGCGATTAAGAGAAAAAAATATCAAGCTTCCTGTTACTTGGGATTATGTAGTTGGCAGTCTTATAGCTTGAAATGCAATTCTAATTCAATTTACGTTAGTAAATGATTAGTTTTAACTTAGTTAAAAACCAGACTGCTTATGGTTGGAGCTTTAACGTAATAATATTTTCGTTAAAGATCCAATTACAAACGCTCCAGTTTTGAATTTGCCCATACACTACGTAATATCTAATAAATCAATAATAATCATATACTACATAATAACTTATAAATATCCGTCTTTCACTGATAGAACGGCATCAAAGTACTAGTTACTATAACAGAAAAATTTCATTTATAGGAATAATCGAATTCGGTAAATATCTCTGGATTCCACCTATAATATTGTTTTCATTTTTCCTGTTACCATGTCTTACTAATTAATTAAACATAACAATATATGAAAACATGCCTCTATTCAGAGTACTGTTTGCATACAACAAAATTTCTCATATATCAGTATTATTAAACTGCTTCAGAATCCTTTTAGGAGGAAACCGAAATTTTAACACATATTACGTAGATGCCCTCGTACAAATGATAATGTTACTCACCCCTCTTTATTGAACGTGACAATAAAACAAAATTTTATGCATCGCTTTCGAAGCATTCGTTATTTGAGTCGTTCGGTGTCACACTTATTTTAGCGAAGTGAAAGCGATAGGGTCTAACCACTTTCTCTTATGATGCGGTAACCATAATTGAAACTGAAAGTATTTCCGGCATCCTCCCGCAATATTTACGAGTTGAATTTAACAGTAATTCGTGCTCAAATTGGAGTTTAAAGTTATTAATTTCAATAGAGGGTTTTAAAGGAAGAATGTAACATTTTCCAAGTAATTTAAATTTATGTATTCAAATATTTTAAAAAAGTTATTATATCTGTAAATGTCAATATTTAAATAACTTTTAAACAGAATATACTTTTAGTTCATATGTTTTTCTATTCGGAGGAAATCTTCTTTTAAAATGTTTTTTTGTTGATGGTGGTAAATACGAAAAATTCGCGACTAAAAACGTGAGATAAAGTGTAAATGATTTTATTATGGGTATAAAATTGTAAATGAAAAGTACTGACTGTTATTTCCGAAGACGGTGGCGTAGTAAAATTAAATTAGCTTAACCGAAAAAAATCGATATAAAAAACGTTTAAGATTCTATTGTCACTACAGAATTTATACAGAAAACATAAATGCTTTTGGTGACATTTTTCGACGAAGCAAGCTTGAACAGATTTTTATATATTTTTTTACCTCAATTCACTTATGTGTTTTATGTTTTACTAGGATTCGTTAAGATTATAAGAAACAGTTAAAAAAATATAAAAACTGATGTATAATTTTTATGTAAAAAAATGGATAAGCCAAATATAAAAGCTCGTGAAAACGAAATACTAAATGCAAACTGTAACTCGAAATCAGTTAGACCCTAAATTTTAAACTATATATGGATTAAAAAAACAAATTTTGGAGTCCTTAATCCCCGCGCTTCAAATTTCACTGTAAATGTTTTTGTGTGTCAGCTACGGAAATGTGCATGTCAGTCTGTTTTATCTTCCTGGGACCCAGAAAAATTTTGCGTCAGAAACTTTGATGAAATCTTTTTTAAATAACTTATAATATCATTTAATGACTAAAAAAATATTAAAATAATTGAGCTTGGAAAATCTATATTTTCTCAAAGTTGTATATATACTACGTGTGTTCTGAACATCTACCGTAAAATATATATACAACGTGGAAAAATAATTATTATTTACTAGGTTTTATTGTTATGTTTAAGTGTTTTTAATATTTTGCTTTAAGATAAATAAAACACTATGATTCCATGGAACAATTTTTTAATTTCAACAGTCATAGAACGAAAAAAATAATTAAGTAAATAACAGTCAGCAGATCAGCTTGAGCCTTCTTAATTCTAAATATTTTTTGTATTTTTCATCACAGACAATAGACAAATTATTACTGTACTTATGTCTAATTATTATTTAAATGTCATAATGATCATAAAGAAACATTTTAATCAGTCAATAAGTCTCATAAAACACAAATGAATATAACTCTTTGAAACTAAATAATAATTAATTTAATTTTTCATGGTGATACATAAATATATTTTACATCTGATGCAGTATATTGTAGAAAACATATAGTAATTTTTTAGAAGTTTTCTAATCTTTGGAAGATTACATGGAAAAGAATTGGTAAAAAACAACCAAAACGAAAAGTGAAGATTGATTCTCGAAAAGAATTTTTCCTACCTAACATGCTTCTAATTTAACTACACTACTTTCCTATCAATACATCCACATAATCTACGATTAGGATGTAAAAAGATTGGTTTTCCTTTATGCCATTCATATTTCTTTGGAAAATTAACGTACCTGAAAACTTAATAAGACATTCACGAACCTATATTTGACTTTAAATCTATTTACAGATGTAGTTTGTGAGATATTATGTGATTTTATACAATAACAGAGATTATACAGACATTTCGAGCAACATTGGTAGACATGTTACATCTGTTATAACTTTGTGTAAAATTTGTTTTTTATCCTTCCTCCTAGTTTGCTGTATTGAAATTATGAATTAGTTGGCACAAGCTAGAAAGGACTAATGTGAAAAAAAATGTGCAAATTGAAACATGACATTTATAAAAAAGACAGTTCCAAGATTACAGATCCTGTGCCTTTTTTAGTATCAATTAATTCTATAAAAAAAATCACTTGGTGAATATTAAAGGAATTTTTTACAGTTTTTTATTCAATTTAAGAAAAGTTAAAAGATATAGAAGCTTCTCCGAAATATTTTTTTTATGTTGTGAACTGTTGAAAACCTATAGCAATGAAGATAATAAACCCTGATCAAACGCTTCATATTTGGGAATAAATATATTATTTAGATTTTTTAAAAATGGTCAAGTGGTCTGCAATATGGGAATTATGAATAAAACATGGTAAATTAAACGTTATTTTAATTTCAAAAGCTTGCCTTTTAACTGTGCACTTGATCAAAAATAACCCCGATTTTTCATTTATATTATACTATATTCATTTTTTTAATCGTTTGCTGTGGAGTAACAATTTTTTAAAAATTTAATCGAATATTATAAAGTCAGTTATTTTTAAAGTTTTGTTGTGAAATAAGAAACCTTACATGATTTCATCATTGTCATCGGTAGGCCCTAATAAGGATGTAAAAAGATTGGTTTTCCTTTATATTATGTTTGTTACATGAAAATGAACAGATGGATACGACGAAATTATATGGGGTTCCTTATTTTAGTATAGAACTTTAAAATGACTGATAAAATGGAAACAGAATAAAAAAGATTTTGACTGACAGTATAGTTGTAAATAAATAAAAAATTTGTACATGGGCAAAATTTATAAACGACTTCAATTTCTTATTTTCTGAACGTTCAAAAAAATATTATTTTTTCCATGAAACAATAGATATATAAAAATATTAGGGTGAATAAAAAAATTGCGGCCTGAATAAGAAACTAAATAGATATATTTTCCGAATTATTTTATTTCTCATGAAATCAAAATATAGTATCATATTTCTTTCATATGATTCTGATCACTTCAGAAAAATATTTCCCTAAAGCCCTGGAAATATGCCTTGATTACAGCTTCGACTTCTTTCTTTAATGTAAATTTAAAATTTTTTTTTAATTGGAAAATAGAATGTCAAACGTTGAAGAATCAGGTGAATAATGGGATAAGGTCGTAATTCGAAATGATAGTTATAAATTCCACTCATGGTTCCTAGGGAAGTGTGATATCACGCTTTTTTTTCGTTAATATTCCAACCTAACCTAAAACAAGGCCCAACGTAGACCTGAAATAATTTGTACTTTTAGTTCACTTCGTGACATTTTTCTCTTTTTTATTGTATTTGTAACGTTTTTTCAACAATTCTTCAAAAAAATCTTGTACTTGAAAAATATTCCAATAAATTTTTAATGTGATTTGCAGCTTTAAATTTCTCAAATATGATTAAAATTTTAACGTAGTTGTAGCCTTTAATTTAAATATAATTTTAGATTAAATCTTTATTATTAAATATAATAAAGCTTATTGTTTTATTGAGGCTTTACTCTTGAGGCTATCGGACAGCAAAGGAACAATAAGCCAGTGAAAGCAAAAACACACAAACTGAGCATTAAACTAAATGTTTGGGAGAATAATTTTGAGAAGAATAATTATTAGAATAAAATGATAAAAACAAACTCAAACTATTAAGCGCCTAATCATATATACTGCGGACAATCCTGCATCATCAAATTTATAGGCTGATGTTTCCATCCATGTAATTTAATTGACTCAAGTTCAGACTTAGTCACAATTAGTTCCACAACAGGTGTTTAATTTTTGCAACAAAGCTCCAAAAATTGATTCCTTGTTGCTTCTGTGGCGTGAGCACACTCGGTGTCATGCACGTGATCACACAAAGATGACGATAAATGTTAGTACGTACGGATTCTCAAAGTGGTAATATCTAATACTGCAAATAACCTAAAAAGCTACATCTTTTTTGACAGGCATTTTTCGACCATATTTTCTCTAGTTTTTCAACTATCTATGACGTCATGGTATTAATTGGCTGCACTGGGCGTAAGTAGTTTTCAGTTGACTCACAGAAATGTTAAAAAAAATAAATGATTTACAAATCATAGTTTTACCAGCTGACTGATCCTCATAAAGGCATATATCTCACTCATTTTATATTGATGAGTTTCTCATTACTTATTATGGAATTTTATCACGGCACTAAATTTGATTGGCTTGGTAATCGCAATTTTCTTATGAATTCAAGAGTCTGAAGGGCGATATCTCTTAAACGAATCATATCTCAAAGCTGAAACTTGAAATATGAACTACATATAAACTGAAACGAAGTATTTATACTAAATGTATAAGCGTTTTAAATCAGTATACTTAAAGAGTAATAAACTAATCTACATACATCACCTCCCTTTCGTGAACTTCTAGACCTCCTCACGGATAATTGGTTTCAATCGTACGTACTAACATGGTTACTATACCCTAATAAATACTGAACACTATGTTTCAATCCAAAAATGATCAAGGTAAAAAGTATTTAATAACGATATATGTGTGATATTTTCTATTTTGTAATTACAACCTACTTAAGTAGCAAAATTTGAAAATCTTATAAATAAAACTATTCGACCATAGCTTGAAATATTTATAAAGCAACGTTTCACCGCACTTTATGAAAAGAGCATTTTATTGCAACTGCCATATCAGTTTTTGTTTAATTTATAAATTATTTAATCGAGAATAATAGTACTGTTTTTCCTGCGCAAATAAATTATGAAGAGGTTTAAATATTTAATCGAATAAAAATGTTTTAGGTGTGCTTAAAAATAGTAGTTAGATTATGTATGAATAAATTGCTTTGGACATTTGAAATAAATACGGATATTATTCTAACCTTATGGTTTACCTTGTAAATGCCGTTCGATCACAAAGTTTATTCTAATTAAAATATAGCAAGACGACATAACTGATTTAATTAATACACTTAAAGTAAATATTCTTATTCGACAAATTTTGATAAACTATCCATGCTATTTTGGCTTACGTGTAAGCATTCGTTAAATTTCTTTACATATAATAAAAATTAAGTTGTCGCTAACAGAATTTGCAATAATACATAAAATATGAAAACGAAATTTTTATAAAATCATTTTTATTATGTTAAGATTATCTACGTAATGAATTGATCTATGTGCCGTTTTTCTTTCCATTTATATTACTTATAACGTAATGTATCATCACATCGGTAGCAAATTGTTTTCAGCTTGTCTATAAAAAAAGATAAGGTTTTTAAATTGTTCCGTTAGTATGCAATCGATTTCCTTTTTTAATATAATTTGATCAATGAAGTGAATTTTAACACTATATCTTCCTCATGCAGCTATTATTCAAAACTACTCACTCAATATCTTTACTCGTTAGAACGCGCTCACCCACTACGGTTTTGTATAACTTCTGTAAGTTTTGCTGCATTTGCTTATGAGCGCTGTCCAGGATTTTATCAAACACTTCCGTTCATTGGTTAAATGCTGTTGTACAGTTGTTTTATAATTTAAGACCAAATGCAATATCTTAATTTAGTATTTGTTAATTTAATACTATGTTCCGTGCATGATGTTTTTGTAATATATTTGTTAAATATAAGTCACTTGTTCAACGTTTGGATTTGCGTTTTCACTTGGTTATAATTTGAATTTTCTTGAATTTCCTTACCAATAACAAATATATGATTTCGAATGTGATTGACATTCAAAAATACATATATGCACAGAAAAATATATTATAATTAAAACATTTATTAGATCTGTATTTGTAAGAGCAATACAAAGTCGAATTTAAAATAATCGGTATACATTGTTTCATTTCTCATTAAAATAATTAAATTTACTGCGAATATTATAATTTTAACATTTTGTAGTTATAGCTGCCGAATAAAAAGTTAAAACGAGTAATTTAAAAAAAATGGTACAACACAAAAGATAAATGAAGACATGAAAATAAACAAGAGGTAGATATTCATTTTGTAAAAATTATAAGTTACGTTTCAGTTAAATAATAGTACAGAGAACACATTGTATCAAAATTGTAATATTTAGCGTGCCGTAGGGAAATTGCTTCCCTACTGCCCATTCATCCGTATTTTTTTTATAACCCCAAAAGTTCCTATACTTTTGACTTATATGAATTTTGCAATAAATCCTTCAAATATAGTATGAAATGGATACATAAAAAATATTTTAAAATGCATCACTTTTTTTCTCTGGATTGTAATTTGACATAGTTCTATGACTAAATTTAATTTTTCACTTACGGGTATTTTATTATTTTTAAACCACATTTACGGTGTATGATAAAATTTGATTTGATTGAAATACAATATATCCCCTTCTGCCTCTAATTTAAAAAAACCGGAAAAAGTGTTTCATTTTGAATTTTTATATAATTAGTAATTAAAATTATTTTAATCAACTTGTTATAATGTACGTTGTGTATATTATATTACTAATTCTAGTTGATACGTATTTCACTAGGTACATGTTAGGTTTTTATGGTTCCCTATCTTAAAACCAAAAATTTAACCTTGTAAAATTACTCACATATCGGTCTAGTTGAATGAATAATCCATAATTAAATTACTACATCACGTAGTTTCATTTAATTGTGAATAATGAATTTCTATAAAATTAATGTCAAATATAATATTTGAATGAATAATTATTTTTTAATCCACTTGACCTAGAAACTGGCCCTATTCTAAGCAGATGATGTACTTATATTAAAACCATTGATTTTGATAAATTTTGGAATATTATGTTTGAACTATACTTTGGAATTATTTGGAAGAAACCTTGTATTTCGAAAATAACGACATACACATTAACAAATTTAATCGTACCCTTTATTTTAGAAACGTGCGTATTCATTATGATAAATTGTGGGATATAAACAAGATTTAATTTATAGTAGTCCAAAATATATTTTATTAATAAAATTATTGCATAAAAAAATCATAAGAAATATGAAAATATTACGGTAAATTATCCAACTTTTTTAAAATCCTTCAGACATATTGATAAAACTCATCTCTTCTTATATTAGAAATAACGAAATCGAAAAATTTAATGGAGTTACACTTAATGTCAACGTGACGTTAATAACAACGCGTGTCTCAATCTCAAATTAAATTACCGAACAAATATTATACTACGTAAGTGCATTTTAAAAACATTCAAATATATTGGAAATTACCTTTAACAATTTTCGTGGTTTTGATAGAGATAATTTTCAAGATATCAAATTTGTATACTATTAAATGACCTTCATCAACTAAAATACTATAAAGAAGTCACATAGCCCCAAGTGACACATTTTCTGAACAAAATAAATAGTTAAATTTTAAAAAATTGTTTGAAAGTTTTAAACGATATTTTCTAATTTTGTTTAAATTCTATAATTTTGTTTAAATATTAAGGGAATTAACATGAGATTCTTTTGTATTAAAAACATGAGGCAATTTCAACTTTCTTACTTGTTTATGTCTACAAAGATGTTCTAAATTATTCATGTAATTTGAAATATAGAAGAAAATTTAGATCGCTCAAATGTCAAGGCTGATAGTTCTCCTTGTAGACTCCAAGAGATTTAAGCATTTGAATGCAGACAAATCCTTAAATATCATTACTTGTGATTATTTTTTAGATCACAACTTGAAGCAGAAAATTAAATTATAATTTTCAAAATTTAATTACAAGCAAACTTTCAAAATTGAGCAGAAAATATCTAAAAAAAGGGACTTACTTTTTTCTATTACTTTTATGTAAAAAGAAATTCGGGTAACCAAATTTTTATAATGTTTGAATTTTGAAATCATTTGCTTTGTTGGTTTTTGCTCATTTTTATAACCTGTTATCTACTTATTTAAATTTTTTTGGGTTTCGTAATCGAATGATAGGAACAAAACTTTTATAGTCTTATACCTCTCTTATAGTCTTATTCCTAACTTTTATACTTCGCGTCGCTCTCTTTATACGTACATCGCACCATCACAATATTTTTTGTTTATAATCAAATAAAAACACATTTTACAGTAAGAGGCATTTGAAATGCATAAACACAGGAAGGAAAAATGTGTTTTTTGGTTTTTGTTTAAAAAATGGTAAGATACTCACGTGGAATTGGCGACAAAAATATTTTTATTACGACAGACATCGTGTGAAATGTCATTGAAGAGGTTAGTTAAAATGAAATAGAAAATCTATAATAACATTTTCTGATACGATATCTCCTTACTATATCTCCTATACTCACGTAACGTCAGTATACGAAATGTTGCTTATTTTTTAAATGCGTAGTTAAAAAGTTTGAGAAAATGAAGATAAATACGATTGGTAAGCACTTCAATGCAAATTAATTTCATTTAATTTACGTTAATAGATCATAGAAATATAAGCAACGACGATTTTTGTCTTATATTCTTTAAATTTATTCTAAGCGGTTAAATCTCTCGCAGGGCGAACTCTATTCGTACTTAAGAGGGTTACTCATACATTCTAATTTTTTAGGGTTCCCTACCTTCAAAGAATAAGCTTGTTCAACTTTTTCTTTTGTTATAAAATCACTGGTGTATCTGTCCATTCGTCTAAGTAAAGAATTTCGTCAAAGTAATAAAACTGATTAGAGATATGTATGTCAATAACCAAAATTCGAAAATATTTATTTCGTAATTTTAGAGTGAGCATAGTTTCAGAACACGAAATAAGTTTTTTTTATTTCCGTACGTTATGTGGTATATTGTTTGAGCTAGTTATAAAGATCTAAACATTTTTTTTACTTTTTTTATTTAGAAATATACTGTAAACTACTTAAAAACGTATCATCTTCCCTTATTTCTGAAACTACGCAATATATAATCATGAAAAAACATGCGTTTTTAGAAACTTACGCAGAGGTTGTGGGAAAACTATAGCGATGAATCTAGGTGTCATAATTTTTTTTTGTGTGAAGTGGAAACTTGAAATTTGGCGTCCTAATACATATTATTAATCCAGACATTTTTGACTAGCGATTTTCTTAAAAATATTCGTATGAAAATTGAAGAGGAAATAAAAGTTTTAATTTTTTAAATTTTTTCTACAACATCCTACGTGCGTGTTAATATCTCATGTAAAATAACTTACCAAATGAATATTATACTACGTAAGTGCATTTTAAAAACATTCAAATATATTGGAAATTACCTTTAACAATTTTCGTGGTTTTGATAGAGATAATGTTCAATATACCAAATTTGTATACTATTAAATGACCTTCATCAACTAAAATACTGTAATGAAGTCACATAGCCCCAAGTGATATACATTTTCTGGACTAAATTAATAGCTAAATATTTTAAAAAACTTTTAAACAACAGTTTCTTATTTTGATTAAATGCTATAATTTTGTTTAAATATTTAGGGAATTTACATGAGATTTAGATACTTCTGTACGAAAAATATGTGGCAATTTCATATTTCTTACTTTTTACGTCTACAAAGATATTCTAAATTATTCATGTAATTTGAAATACAGAAGAAAATTTAGATCACTTCAATTTCAAGGCTGCTAGTTCTCCTTGTAGACTCCAAGAGATTTAAGTATTTGAATGTAGAAAAATCCTTAAATATCATTACTTGTTGTGATTATTTTTTAGATTATAACTTGAAGCAAAAAATTACGCATAATTTCCATGGGTTTATCATATTTAAATCTAAATTGATTTTTCTTCTTTATTTACTCAACCTTTATCAAAACTATTAGTTCTATAATTTGGAAAACAGAGAAAAGGGCATTGGTAAAATCTGCCTAGGAGGTAACAGAGAAACTATAGCGATTATCCTATACTTCTTTAAATTTATACCATATCATAGGCCTGTGAAAGGGATAATATATAATATATTTAGGTTGTGAAAAATTATTATTCGTAAATAGTTTAATAGAAATACTTTGTGTTTAATCATCTGTCATCTGTATGGAACCCTTTCAGTGCAAGTTCTGCTCGTGTTTGACAAGTTTTTCATAAATTTTATTTTTTCGAAACCTATAATTTGAAAGCCTAAAAAATTTGTTATTCATTTTTGTAAACGTAATTAATTTTTGACATGACGGGGTTTCTGGAACACAGGTACAATATTTAACCATGCCGACTTGAATAAATTATAGTACATCTCAAGATTAAACGACATATTTTTTTTTCTTCACACAAAACGCTTCGAATAGTTTAAACCACGGGTGAGTAATGGTAAGAAGTAAAAAGAAGCGTTAAATGTCTGATAAATGAAAATATATATTTCTAGAAACAGTCTACCCAACTGAAATTAGTTTCAAAATTGTTCTTGGATACTCACGATTTAGTAAAAAATCGTTTAATATTATTGTAATTTTCAAAAAATATTTTAAAGCTAAAACAATTTGATAACTTTAAATGTATCTCAAGTAAGCAGATGGATGAAAATTATATGCTTTTTTACGTTTACGAAAGGTGCTTACGGTGAATACGACAACCAAATTAAAACAAAAAAAGGATTAGATGACTAACTGAATGGTAAGTTCATTCACAGTCTAAGCCCATAAAGTAAAATGTTTCGTATAAATCTCCTTCTAGTAAAGGATAATGAATAAAAATAATTTCACAAAATTCCCCCCGAAACGAGGAGATGAGACCCTTACTAATAACATTTCTGGGTACTCTAATAACATCCTAGCCTTTGGTGTAAGAAACGTGAACTTTAACAGATTTGAAAGTAAATGATAATCCTAAAAAAATCGTACATATTAACAAACGTAAAAATTCACGCATGCGCATCGGCGGGTAAAAGTCAGTTTAAAATTATGTTTTTAAGTTTTTATTCAAACTTATTGCATGTATCAATGCAGGATAAATTACAAAGGAGAAATAACTAATGATTTAAGTTCGATGTTAAATTTGATATTGTTTTATCATTGTTGAAGAAATATTAGTTATTTTACATAATTTTTTTGAATTAATTTGACAATATCCATATTCTCAATACACTTAATAACCTAAAGAATGTGTGGGCGTTATCCTTACCTAATTCCCTCTGATTTCATAACGGACATGGTAGGATAGAATTCCCTTCTACATCATGCATTTTTTTAAATTAATAAATTATTATGTTGAAAACTACTCGACCTTGAGTTTAGTAGTCCTTTATGATCCTGACTACTAGATGACGGGAAGGCGTCTTTGTTTATTTAACCTGCCTAGAGCGCGCACGAACGTATATTCGTCTTTGTCTTTGTATATTCGACCGTTGTCTTTTATGCATTCATAATGTTCAATGCAGTATTTTGAGATGCACCCAGTCTAGATATTTTTTTTGCCCTAACGACCTTTTCAGAAAGGGAGTCATGGAGTTCACAACTGATTGCTTGATGATATTTATTCAAATTACCATGTTTGTATTTCAATTCTATTGAATCGCTCTGTGAGTTTATGGCCTTATTCGTTATTGTTTCATAATTATTGGCCATACGTTTTTTCACATACCCAGCGCTTTAGGAAAATGTGTAAGTTGTGCATGAGGTTTTCAAGGATCGTTAGCATATTTGCATATCACTTGCACATACATTTTTATTCGACTATAACAGGCATATATTTCAATAAGTTTCGTAAAACGTTAGCTTTCAGTATTCATGTTAACAAATTCACAACTTCATTTCCACGATGATGCTTCCTTGCGAGCCAATGAACAAGAGTACCGCTAGCAGAAATCAAGCGCTGTTAAGAAACATTACACGTTGAGCTCGTCCAACGACGCTGTTTATTTCGACCTATTATATAATATGACGTACGTCTGTCAACTTTTTTACTGAATGTAAGATGTGGACGTCTTTTACCTTCAATGAATTTTAAATTAAGAAGAAATTTTTTATCGATTCAATTCAAGTACTCCCGATATTAATAACCACAAGTATTTTCGAAAAACTTAGAATACACAATTTCCAACGTACTACAAACTGGAGTTAGAAGTAAGTCGAATGAAAATATATTTTCAGTTGAAATAAAAATATATTTTTAATTTTAAGTTTATGTCTCCAAGATATTAATTTCAACTATATTGTAATACATTTCCCATTAGTTGGACGTTATTATTAAATGGGTCAAAATTCAATTGACGATTTTAAGCTAATCATATAATTTACTGAAAAATTATATTTATTTAGTAAAATTTAAATATGTTTGATAGGAATAAAAAGTAACTAACATAGTAAATTTTTAATTTTCGTGACAGAATTTTAACTACTAACTGCCATATTTTAGTTATTTTAGGTAACTGTTACCTAAAATTAAAAAGTGCCTAATTTTAAATTTTTCTCCTTAATTTTAACACCAAATATAAATTTATCTTCGTTATTAGTTTAGTTTTATACACGTTACTGGCTAACACTGATTAATTAGGATTAGTGAATACACTTAAATACCTATATCTTCCAATAAAAATATATATTGCAATACATTTCCCTTCAGTTGGACGTTATTATTAAATGGGTCAAAATTGAATTGACTATTTTAAGCCAATCATATAATTTAATGAAAATATTATATTGTTTTAGTATAATTTAAATATTTTTGATAAGAATGCAAAATATTTAATATAGTTAATTTTCAAATTCGGTGACAAAATTTAAATACTAAGTGCCATATTTTAGTTATTTTGGGTAATTATTACCTGAAATTAAGAAGTGCCTAATTTTAAACTATTGCCCTAATTTTAACTCCACCTAAAATCTTATCTTCGTTATTAGTTTAATTTTATACAGGATCCTGGATAAGAATAATTAATTAGGATATGTCAGTACATTTAAATACCTATATCTTCTAATAACAAATACAGGAGAACACTGTAGGAGGGATAAATATATTGCAGTTAGGGTATTTAAAATATCCAATATCGAAGAAAAAAATTCCTAAAAGTAAACGGTATTTTTAAGAAACAATATAGTGATATATTCTAGAAGAAAATACACAGCGGTTCATACTGTGGTTCGGCATTTAAAAACAAAGTTAGGTCCATGCCTATGTTACTTTCCAGCTAATTTCATTTTATAAAATTTTAAAATTAAAAGCATTCATATTTCAAAGCATTCACATATTTTTTACCGTTGATATAGTATGTGAATATTAAAATATACATAACTGCTTTCTATAGAAAGTTATAGAGCTTAAAAAGGCCGGGATGACATATATCTGTACGTTAAGTTCAATTCACAAATTAGTAAAATATTTCTAAAACATATATTTAAAATTAATTTTTATCTGTCGGGGGTAATTTATGTGGGTAGTTATTTATATATTAACTTCTTATGAAAATAAATTTGCATATAGTCAGGATAATTTTATATAGATAAAAATTGCCTTTCACAAGATTATTTAGACGGGAAGTTTAGATTTTCCAATGGTGTTTTAAAAAAAACAAAATAAAATATGCCTTTTTTGCATATTTCTTTTTTAAAACAATAAATATCTATTGTTACTTAAGCTTTCCTAAAACATTCATGCAAATTAAAATATATCATCAAGGTCAGCGTTATGTTTTCTTTTGATGTCAGCGGGTGGCGCTAAAAACATTTTTTTCATTTACATTTAAAAAAATTAAGTTAAAATAAAAATTAAGTTTAACACAAAATTTTACTATTATAAAAATTTTTATTTTCAATTTAATTTGTTTTGATTCGACAAAATTAAGTTTAAAACTAATTTTGAATATGAATTTAATCATTTTTTTTTATTATGTTAGTTCAAATTTAATTATGTTAGTTTTAATTATTTTCAATTTACATATTTTACAAAATATTAAAATAAGTTGAAAATAAATTTTAAAATTAAATTTGATTATTTTAAAGTTGAAAATTTAATATTTTTCTTAATCAGTTCATTTTAAATTTTAAAATTAAAATTAGTATTTTTATTTTAATTAATTTTTATTAAATTTAGAATCCATTTTTTTAATTAAAATTAAATATTTTAAATATTTAAATTTATATAATGGTTTAAAACAAAACCATTTAATTATTTTTAAAATATAAATGAATATAACGAATTTTTAAATTTACTAAAATAATTTGAATAAAGTTTCATAAGTGAAGGAAATAAATTAATATGCTTAAAATATATTGTAATTTAAAAATTTTAAGTATTTAATAAATTATACAGTCATAATTGATCATTTTTAATCCAAATAAATACGTACTGAATTGGATACGATCTGGCAGATTATTAGCTTACAATAGAAAATCAGCAAAAAAACATTGACAAACTATTGTGCTTATACTGGAGAAAAGTGTCGTTTTCTTTTATTTTAGTTTTTAACGTAAGTAGTCTCCTAAATATTATCTTTTTTCTGTCTAGCTCTCATTCGTCAAGCATGTAAAGTGCCATAAGGAAATTCATTCCAATTAAACTCAGGCCTAAAAGAAAATTTTCACAACTTTCACGGCAAATATCTCAAACTGGAGCGACTAAAATATACTGAGCGCAAGAGTCCTCCACTGAAAATACACAGCGTCTCGCGAGTCATGAAGAGGACATATTACAAGCAGGTTCTAAGGATTCCAGTACTAAACGCTCTCAGCAGCTCGTTAGCCAAAACATTAGAACACCGCAGGCCCGTGCTAGGGAATCTAACTCTGCACACTTCGAGCGGCTTACTAACTTTAGACAGTATGTCTCAGAAGCACGTAATAGTAATCTTACACCGAATGCTCGCAGCGACTCGATAGTAAAAACCGAATTGTTTCTTGTGAGAATAGATCAGCTTTTAATTATGATCAAGTATAAATTATGCTCAGCAAAACATAGAAAAAATTGAACAAATGAACAAAATTTGCCCCAAGTGTTTTGGTAAAAACTAGAGTGAAGAAACAAACGATACATGTTGTGCTGGAAGCAAAGTAGTTCTCCCTAAAATACAGGGACCACCACAAGCAATATTACATCCTTTATCAGACAGTCATCAATTATCTGCGCCTTTTTTAATTAATACACGCAGCTATAATATACTGTTTCAGATGACGTCATTCTGTACTAAAGAAATTCGCAACTTTATGCCTACATTTCAGTAGAAGGACGGTTGTACCGTTTGATTGGTAGTCTTCTCCTACCTTCAGGTCAAAGTTCGCAGTTTCTGCAGATTTATTTCATATTATCGTTGCGATCTAATATCCCATCAATTTATCGTTGCGATCTAATATCGTTGCGATCTAATTTATCGTTGCGATCTAATAGCCCATCAATTTATCGTTGCGATCTAATATCGCTCACAGCCTTTAAACAGATTTAATCAACGATTTACGGTCGGCATTGAATCGCCATAATACATAAATTCGCAGTTTCAAATTCAAGTTAGAGCATAAATTTTCAATGGATAATTTAAAATTAATAACTTACACAAACCGCACCCCATAATATCAATATCAAGGAAAATACAATTCACTTACAGTAAAAAGTATTATTAGTCGACAAAGACAAAGGATTAGGTCCTTATATCCAGTGATTCATTGTAAAGATCGAATTACACCGTACTTACAATCCTTTTCAGTACCCTCTACATTGTAAAGATCGAATTACACCGTACTTACAATCCTTTTTAGTACCCTCTACTGTGTGTAAAAAGTGCAGAAGGTTATAATTTGACAATCCCTCAATATTATTGCGGGAAGAATAAAACTATTTCATGTATGCAGTTTTATACGTATAGGACGATGGTTAGAGCTGACCGTTTTAATCCCTTACATTATTACAAAGATTTGTTTATTTAATACTTTCTCATGATAGCTAAAATTATATCAGAAAAACTAAATCACATAAGTAAAAATTTACAACAACTGAGAACTGACGAATATAAGCATCTACGAGATGCTTTAAATCAGGATGTTAATGCGAACCCTGCAAATATTGGACAATATGTCATCTTGCCTTTAAGTTTCATGGGATACCCGTGTTATATCAACATATAAACTTAAGATGCCATGACGTACGTCCGAAGCTATGGAAGACCAGATATATTTGTAAATTTACTTGCAATCTAGAATGTCCGGAGATTAAGGAGAAGCTATTATCTGGCCAGCAATCATTCGTTCATCATAACATAATTACAAGGGTCTTCCTCTAGGGTCAAGGGTCAATCTAAAGTTGAAGAAAATTATAAAATCATTGACACTTAATACCAAGCAATATACTCAGTAATGAGTGGCAAAAATGCGGATTACCATATTGCCATATGTTGTTTTGGTTAAAAAGAAAAATACAACCAGATGAATTTACATTATAATAGTCAACACATTATTATTGGATATTACAACTAAAAATATGATGCGGAAAAAAATATTTGACGCCCTAGGAGGCCTGGGAATGGCATTCCTTCATCATAATTTTTTTACAAGCATAGGTGAGGGGATCTGTAAAAATAACCCTGGCAGTGGCTTCTTCAGGGATTGCTATTATTCTGTTGTCATTTAAACTGCCATTATTCGTATCTCCGGAGCAACAACTCGTATGTTTCATGTGTAAAAACAGGCCTCTTGGCAAATACTACTGGATGAGTCACAGAAAATGTATGGGGGCGAATACGCAATGAATTACAGAACCCATATTGAAGCTTGGATCTAACATTGAAGGTTCTTAGAAACTTGAGAGCTATTTAGGGAGAGTTACATTTGTTTTTGCTGGTTATTTTTGGCAGACACTTCCTGTAGTTGCAAAAGGGACGTGTGCAGATATCATCAAAACATGCCATAAATCACATGTGCAGATATCATCAAAGCATACCTTTGTGGAGTTCCATTCAAACCCTGAACTTGTGAACTTAGTGGTGACACTCATAACGACTTCCCAAAACAACTGCACAAACTTGGGGAAGGAGTTTTTTCTTCTCCGAATTTGAAAATTAACTGTGCCAAAATAATTCTAAATCGTACACTAGGTCAAATAGTCCACAGTCTCTAGAATTTTATAGATGTAGGAGATCCTGTGCTCAAGAATTTCCTTTAAGAGAGTTTGATTTTCTGTGTTCAAAGTCCCAAAAAAAATATTAAAAGAGGAGTTATTAATTATAAAAAATATTGAATGAAAAATGCAACGAAATATACACGAATAAAAATAATAACTACAAATAACCCTAAAAAAATTCCTCGAATTTTACCGACATCTTCAAAAAAATATGTAATTTTTTAGTAGAGGAGATTGATAGAAAATTGTATTTTGATTTTTAAGGATAGTCTTATAATCACAAACAGTATTCCATGCTGGTGAAGCCGCGGGCACAGCTAGTTTTTTTTGGTATGTTAAGCGATAATACTTTACCAAGTCAACCGATTTTGATGATTAATTTTTCATTTGAAAGAGGGTGGTATTGGTGTAGTACTATATAAATACGATGTTGATCGGATGATGACATTCGGAAATAAATTACAGTTAACAAGTGGCAGTAAATCAACTGTGATTCAAGATATTCGCTACGGATAGTTGTTATTTTACAAAATGACTACAGCTCTTACCAGGTCAGGGTCTGATTATAAGTTATGCATATGAACAATGGAACTCTTTAAAATATATTAGTGAATCAACCGTGAGTAAAGATATTTCCTACTAGTATTAGTTACTTTACAAAACAACTACACCGTCGACCAGGTTAGGGTTTGATGATGTGTTCTGGAGATGAACGATGGAACTCCTTAACGGATGGTAGTAAATTGACCGTCATTCATGATATTTGTTTGATTGTAGTTGTAACTTTGCAAAATAACTACACTATCGATCATTTCAGAGAGTGATGATGCGCTTTAGAGATGAACAATGGAACTCCTTGTCGGATGGTGGTAACTCAAAGGTAATTCAAGATATTATTGGTGGCACTGGCACCGATTTCAAACATAAATAACTTATTTATTTATTGCGAGTACCTACCTTTTTTGAAGTCGGTTTTTTAAAAGATATTTTATTTTTAAAGCACGATGAATGTATCAAACCTTTTTGTCATTTTTAATCTATAGAAGAGAAAGAAAACGAAAGGAGCAAAATATTTACAGAAATACTTGTCAATAATAATAGACATATAAAATAAGACAAAATAATAATAATGAAATAGTTTCAAATAAAATTTCAAATATAATTTTCGAATTATTATTTCAAACAAAAATAAATTTGAATTCGTTTACACGCCTTTATCAAAAAGCTCAGATTTTTTATTTTTACAAAACCTAAGTAGCCTGTTTTATTATACCTACCTTTGATAAATATGTGTAACACGTGTCAGACAATATGAATGCTTATGTTACTAGCGTCGTCATTTGGGAATACTTTTTTCTTTGTGACAAAATAAATTGTACATATCATCTCTTAACAAAGCAAATTTCATAACTTACGACCGGAATACAGCCCGCAGTTTTCTGGCCTCGTCCTCGTTCCACATAGGTTTCTCTTTGTGGAATACAACTTTTTACTGATGTGAATTTTTTTGCCGGAAATTCAAGGAAAAAATTTCTAGTGGGGTTTTATATAAGTTGAAGAAAGAAATAACTATTTTTTTTTAATCTCGTAGAAATGCGAACCAATGAATTATTGTATAATACAAAATACTTAAGGGAAAACTGATGTGTGATGAACATAAATTATCTCTATTGTATCAATAATTCCTATGAATTTGAAAAATTCATATAAATGTATCCGAAAATTGGTTTACTTTTATTAGACTTAATTGTAAACAAAGGTAACATTTTAGATTGCCATGTCACTGAATATAGAGCAATATTTACGAGAATTGTTTACATATTAAGTGGAATATAGACGGTTTTCAGGTAAATTGCATTTATGCAGTGTTTTATATACGCTAAAAACACGCTTAAAATTAATATGATATTTATCGTTTTCGTTTTTCGTTTCGGAAAGATATAAGTTTTGAAATTTCAGCTCACATAAAATTATTTCCCATATTAACATTTTCTGCAACCCAACAATTTTTTAATTAAATTTCTTTTCAATTACGAGTCAAAATTATCAAATCATACTTTTTAATAATATATAGTTACCTGAAGGCTTCGAAGAATACGTGAAGTCAGTTATAACTGATTCTTCAGTACATTTTAACGAATAGATATCTATTTTACAAATTTTTGTGTGAAGAATTTTAAACAAAAGAGTTATAGAATAGATACCTACTCCACAAAAAATATTCATAAACCGGCCATTTATGTTGTTATAATTTATTAAATAAGGAAGATGCAAAAGGAATAAATTATTTCTTCCAATGCAAAGAAGGAATAGTATAGCTTATTTTGTAGTTATTTTTAGTACTTAAGTTGTAACTTAGATTTAGGTATTTAAATTTCTTATTATAGTTATTTATGTAAATAGGTGTAATGTTGATAATAAATTAAATATTTTAAAAACCACCTTTAAAGAACTTCTTGTGCTTGTTTCCGCTACAAAAGCGACCTCAAAAATATAAACAGTACTTTTCGAAATTCTCTCCTGAATTTGGACTGCCGTATCTTGAAATTAAAAGAAAAAAGACTTTTAATTTCAAATTGTCTCTGAATAAGATTCCTTTAGCTCACAATTGAACGGACTGAAAACGAAGATTATTCTAATTCATGGATTACGCGCATCGAAATAAAAAAAATATTAACCTTTAATTCAGTACCGGAAGAGTAAGAGGGTATACATATATACTACTAATTTTTAGAAGCAATTATTAACATAATAATAATAACATACATCTTATATCATATCTTAGTTTCCATCTATTTAGTACAAACATTTTCCGTGTAAAACATTCATTTTATCCGATTTAATCAATCAAGTATTATGTTGTCACGAACAAGTTTTATCCAATAGTGAATATACGTTTTTGGCAACTTCAAAATTTAATTCGATGAATGATATGTAATCAAGTACAAGTATCAAAATGTACGTGGGATGAATAAACCAATTTCATATCTTATTCAGATGGAAAGAAGTAAGACGTTCTATGTTTGATTTGTATCGCTTGGTAAAATTATTTTATCGAGGTTCCTTAATAAAACAATTATATCCTTATATAAGTAAAAATTATAAAAAATGTGTTTATTTACAAAGTCAGAGTTTGACTTTGCGGCTAGAACAAATTTCCTGTCGTCTTAATTTTTATGTAGAGTAATCTACACTTCACTCAATTCAATGCCAAAATTGGTCAAAATCTTCTTCTCGCTCTTTACAATGAGCTGCAACACATTGAAATTATTTTCAATTATCGCCGTTGGTGGGCTCACGCAAATCTTTACCGAGATTGACATAGCTACACTTGAACTTGTTTAATCACTTGTAAACCCTAACTCAGGATGTACCTACATCACGACTACTAATCAAAGTCGATCGTGTATTAGTTGTTTGAAATCAAACTGAAACACAAAAATTTTAAAGGGAAAATATTTTTACATTAAATTCATGTCCACACGATACCTACAATTTTTCGGTTGACTCCAATTTTTACAACAAATAAGAAATTCAAATGAAGTACCTCTATGGATCACTAAAGGGTTTTCAAGAATTTAATTTATTTTTATCACCGAAAAGATACGAGCCAATTCCAAGAACTTTTGATGCTGTTGTACGTCACGTACAATAACGTGAATGTAGAGTATATGCTATAAAATATAGTTCGATTTCTTGCTATTTTGAAGATGACCGTTTTCGAGTAAAGCACTTCCTACAACAGTCAAACAGAATTGGGTGGACAGAAAAAGGCAGAGAAATGGATCATGGATGGTTTGTACCTCTTTCTTGTAGGAATATTCTTTTATCTCTTATTGAATAATTTTCCATTTCTTATAGCCTAAATAATGCACGTGTCAATGATTGGTGCCTTTTTTTATTTCGAAGGGTCATAATTCGTAGTGATGCAAATGTTCATATACGTGAAAGTACGTAAACGAGTGGGAAAATTTACTTCCATCAAAACCAGCACGTCATTCATAGATAACAATTGTACGTCTTTCAAAATGTCTACGTATTTAATTTAATAATCCTACGTCTCTCAATGTTTTTTTTTTAAATTAGGGTAATATTTTTTTTACATCACTCAATTTACTTTGATTCCGCTGGTGTATAGAGATATGTATTCAGCGGATGATAATGACAGCTCTGCAAAGGTGTCGGTTGATGGAGTTATTTGGACATTTAATTAGTCAGAAAATCAATTCATTACAAAATATTTTGTCACATTAATGATGAAAAGACTTTTTCTGTAGCTAAATCACAATTTTGTTTTTCTCTAAGATTAACCATATGCTCAAGATTTGCTTGTTTCTAAATAAATAAAAACTAAAACATTAGATGAATATCAATTGATTTAGATTAAATTAACAGTCTGAATTTATATTTACATCCATTTACTGGTCTGAGAACACATCATCACTAATGAATGAAACTTGGCTTTATTTGAATGCACGTGGTCATTAAGTTAGCATCAGCTATATATGTATCCTTTCGTCTATGTGTCACTGCAATGTAGCGCAAAAACTGAATTTTTTTAAAGTCATTATGCAGGGATACCAAAAGAAAAATTCATTAAAGTGAATTAAAAAAATGGTAATTCCCGTAACCCTTGTCAAACATATTTTCCGATTCTATTGCATTTTTAGCTTGTTACAGAAAGATTCTCATTCTTCACATTATACGACGCCACGGCCAATTAATATTGTTATGGATAAATCTAAATAGCCGACTCCTCGTGGCCATAATCTCTCATCATGATCAAGTGAGGTTCGACAAGAATGCTTGCACAGACGTGATGGCCCCTATTGTCAATCATCATTTTAAGGATAAGGAAGTAAACATTTTTTTAACAATATTTAGGAATGTAAATTTTGCTTGTTCACAGATTTTTAGTTTACGTTTTACTGCAGGGTCAGGTTTGATTTTATTAATATATTTCTTATTTTCGTTTTTCTACCAGCAATAAATTTCCTCTATTCTGTAAATTGCTCGTTATACGACAGGTTCCGTAGACGAGTGAAGTCCTTCATAGAATCAGAACACTAAAAACTAAGTAACAAATATTTCAATAATCAGGTAATAACTTGCTAGTATTTGCATATATGTTCGGATATATAATTCACGAAAATACATTTTAATGAATATTTACTTTTAAAATTTGGCAAAAATAATTAAGTAGATATAAGAATTATTACCCAGCGATAACTGAAGCTATTTACTATTTTAAACAATAACAGTCAATTTCCCACACCGTTTCGTCAAAAAAATTTTCTGAAAAAAAACAAAATTTGGATTCATAATTAAATGAAAGTGGATATTAGCAAAAATCTTTGCTAATATCCCACCTGAAGATGTTGTAATAGAACGAAACCTAGGTCGTGGTAAAGAAATTAAAGAAAGTAGAAATAATACTATATCACGAAGTTTCATTTAATGTGAATAATGAATTTCTACAAAATTAACGCCAAATATATTCAAAATTTGGATTCTTAACGCGTTATTTGAATTTCAAAATTTCATTCTTCAGAATCTACCGTAGTATAATTCTATTGGTATTGATGATAATTTCAACAAATCCAAGTCCCTTGCCCCAAATCCAAAACTACTGTAATACATAATTTTGTATTTTATTCAGTCTTGATCATTTAGTTAAATTTTCACGGTTGTATTTAATTAATTATTTTTTTGTCTCTTTATACATCGATGATCTGAGGTTTCTTGACAAATATATAATGAACATATATAATTTCATGAAAATATTTAACTAATATCGTATTAATATATAAACTTGTTCGTTTTGAATTAATAAATTTCCCAGTTTCTTAAATACTTCTTAAATCTATTGTACTTTTAAAAATGCATCTATTTTTCTATAAATTTATTAAAAATTCCATTTACATTCTAATACAATGTGTGCCTCTGAACATAAAACCAGCGAAAAAAATCACCTTTTTTAAATGGGACATCAACAAATATTGCTCTGAAACACATAAACGAAATAATAATTTGTGAGACGTATTTTATATCCGCATTTTGTTATGGGCCATTTGAGAGATCCATGTCACATGTTAAAAACCTGTGAAAAAAGAATGTCTATAAGGGCCGAACGACCCGCAGTTTCCCAAATTCAATTTCCGTGACACGTTTGATATGGGACATTATTCTGCTGTCAATCGTTATAACAGTCGTCCCAAGCTTTTTACTTGCATTTGACCTTTATGATGGCATTTTTCATAGTTACGCTGCGCTGGAAAAATTGTAATAAACAGAGGAAACTATTAAATTGTAAGTTGAATATTAAAGTGCCAATATATTTACGCCTTTCAAGAAACTGTTCCTTAATTAAAGCTCTCAATTCAAAAATTTTAATATACGCTTTAAAATTCCAGGTCGGGCAGGAGTTGTTGAGGAAAAACCTGTTATGAAATATATTTTGTGTATATTGGAGTTACCATCGCGTATTTTAAATAAAGAGGACAAGACTACTTACACGTTTTAAAATTTATATGATTTAAATTCCAACTTCTTCCTGAATAAAAATAGTAAAACGACTCTATTAAAACAATTGTAATGACAAGTTTAATTCTTTTTACACTTTATTTTAAAGAAAGAAAATACGATATATTTATTCCTACTCAATTTTCACACATATTTCCATGAAAAAAAAAGTTTTATTTTCAATGTGAAACGGTGTCTTACTTTGACCAGGCTTTATAAATTGAAATTAACATTAAGATTTTATCTTAATTTTAATATCGAATAAGAATATTATGTCAGACTTATTTTATTATTCACTGATCATTATATCAACTTTACTTTTGCTAATATTTTACGACATACGTACAAAGTTATACAATAATTATAAGATTTTGGATTTAAAACATTAATTGCGCTAAAAATGGCCATTTTTTAATACGTGATACAAATGAACAAATAAAAGAAGAAATGTCTTATTCCTATATTTTAAATTTCGAGTCTCTTGAAGACCAAAATGAACGTGAAGTGAGCCTCAGATGTAAACATTAATTTTAAAAAACTCTAACTCTTAAAATAATAGTCTTTTTCAATACTGGAAAAAAAATATTTCTGGGCGAATAGTACTCAATTTTCCTTCGGAACAAAGGAATACAAGTCTTGAAGAAATAATAAAATAAACTATAAAATTTACATCAATCACTCACTTGACGCATGAAAAATTTTTCCGGAAGACATTGAAATCTAATCAATTCATTTTCAAGCCACGCGATACGAAGAAATCTTGTTATGGAAATTTCAAAACAATCACGGTAAACTTCTTACAAAGCTATTAGTCATCCTGATCAGATGAAAACAGGGAAGAAAACGACGATTTACAAATCGGTGATCCACGTGG